>CAEGAE010019269.1:0-22867 GCA_903067095.1 Girardinus metallicus | reverse complement strand
GTTCTAAGGCTGCTTACTCCAGCTCTAACCCCGGAGTAAGCCCTAAGTGAACCTCCGAGCGCTTGAGGAGGGAGCGGGAAAGAACGGCTGGCCGAAATTAGCGTTCATAAATCGGATTAGCCTTGAGCTAAACGCAGCTTACACAGTGGAGCTCCACTATCCAGCATAAAGCTGACGTCATTGTGATATAAACGCATGCGCGATCTGATCACCAAATGATGCCCCGCCTCTTCCGTGACATCACTCTCACAAACAAACATTGAGTCCCTCCCACACATGCAAAAGGTGAGTCTATATTTTGTTAGTTTATATGTGCAATCTTAGTCTTTTATGGATGCGTGTGAGAAAAAAAATTGTGTGTGACATTTTAATAGTATATATGTGCAGTTTTAATATTTTGTGTGTGTGTGAGAGTTTTTAGTAGTGTGTGAGAAACAAAACATAGTTTTTGTCCTAAACAGCCCCTCATAGTCAAATCCCTTCACTAACATGAACACGAAGCTATAAATGGCTGTACAAGGTGAGAGTTCCTCTATTAAACTGACTGCAGATGGAAACAGAAAGCTGGAGTATAGACATTTTTTCATAATAGCCTGCTCACAAATAGGTAGGCTATTTGTGAGTTGCCTCTTTATTATTACCTTGAATTAATTTCAGATTTTTGTATAACTTCTTCAAGTTAACAAAGTGAGCTATTATTGTTGCAGGTTAATTTTCTAAACTACAGAAAATTAACTGTTAGAGAAGCTCAAATGTGAAAAATTGGACTGATGTTGATATGCGATAGTAACACTGCTGTTATGTTAGATTTATCAATGTTTTATTTTATCTTTTTTTTAATCCGATTACCCGACTAATCGTAAGAATAATCAATAGATTACTCGATTACTAAAATATTTGTTTACAACAGCCCTAGTTAAATGTAAAACTAATCAGCTTATTAACTCGAAAAAATGTGTTAGGAAAAGGTGCATCAGTAGATGCAGCCTTGAAAGTAATGTAAAGAAACTTTAAGAATTTGGGGGAGCTTCAAACGCAGTTCACGGAGGCTGTAGTCAGGACCCACATTCCGTATCCTACCTGGGTTAAGGAGAGAAAGAACTGCGTTTTTCATTAGTGGCTTTTTTTGGTTAAAACTAAAGGTTACATTTCATTTGGAGGAAGAGTGGAGAGGCACATAATCCAGTGCAGTGATGGTTTTGCGGTGCCATTTTCTGAATCTACAGTCAGTGTAGCTGTCCAGTAGGACATCTGAGCACCCTTCAAGTTTCCTTTTATCATAAGCTTTATGGTGATGCTGATGTTTGTGTTTTGAATGCATAAAGAAATATATTATTAAGTTGTATTACTAACAATAGTTTGCACTAGAGCAAATGGAAAATACTGCTATTTTCTGACTTCTAGCAATAACAGGTGAGTGTGTAAACTCAGGTGTGATGGCATTCCCAGTTCGTTGCTCTTTCTTCCAAGACAAGTTAGACTCAGTGTTAGCTCAAGGACACTTTAGTTACGCTGCAGGACAGTGATCCGAAGCAAGACGTCACATCTACCTCTCAAAGGTTCAAAAATATTCTTAAAGTTTGAAGTATCGGGTTTGTTTTCAAAAACCCTTGACATGTGACTGATTTAAAATTACTTCTGCAAAGAACAATTGGTGGAAGTCGCTCTGCATCGATGTTAGTCTTATTGAAAGGTGCCACAAATGGTTTGACCCATTTGCCCTCTTTCTGCCATCAAGTTTTTTTTCTCCTCGGTGAATAAATTCATCATTTGAAAACTGAGGAAACTGTAAGATTGGAATATTTTTAAAATTATAGCAATATAATTAAAAGAACAAATTACAAAATATTTGTAATTAAGACATTTTAACAATGTCTTTTCCTTTCCAGATGCTGAAAGAGCGCCTGTGCTTTGACCCTGAGTTTTGGAACCTGCTCACTCTCAGGACTCACTGCTTAGAGTTGATGAGCGATAATGTCATGAAAGACGCTGTTCTTGATGAGATGAAGGCGGAAGAGGAAAAGGAATCTCGTGAATCTCTCTTACCGAATAACTGTGTGAATGAGTCGTGCACCCTATGTCTTGATTCATGCCTCAGCACTCCAGGTCCAACTGAGAGCGAAGACGTTCCTGAAATCCCGGTTGTGGTTAAATCAGAAACGAAGTGTGTTCCACGAGGTCATATTCATCTAAGGAGGAGGAAATGGAAGAGATTGAAGCAGCCTTTGTCAGACGATGAGCTTGACTTTGTTGATGATCCGGAATTTAAATACAATCTCAAACCTACTTCTTTGAGTAGTAAACCCATGTACTCTCTGAGATGCACCCAAGTAAAAGTGGGGAATTCTGCCCCTGTGATTCTCCCTTCAAACCACCAGAGAGAATACTTGTCCCGAAGCGTTAAGAACCAGATTTTTAAAAGACGGGGTCGGAAGAAGAGATGGTTGCAGGGTCTTCCGAAGACGGAGCAAGTCCAGACGTTTACGGTTATCAGAGTTGGTGGGAAAAAGCGAGGAAGGAAGCCTTTACCGAAGCTGGAGTTATCTTTCCCTGATAATGAACTTCACCTCACAGAGGAATCATGTGGAATTGAGGGGGAAACAGAAATAGAAGACAAACAGGACGTTATCCCTGATTTGGATGATATTCCTTCAAGCTTTGCTAAACACACAGAAGAGGTAGTTCAGCATCTGAATGAACTTATCAAGGAAAACAACAAAGACTCAAGTATGGTTATTGATTCCAGTCTCAGTGAACAACCTCAAACATCTGTGGCATCGAAACTTTGTGAAGATCTACCAAGTGAGCCCCAAGCTGCTGCTGCTGCTGTCGAAGCTGACCCCGAGCTCGATGGTCCTGTCTTTGAGATATTGGAAAATCCAGTTGAGTTGCTACACAATTACTCCCTCCTGTCTAGAGATGCTGAAGGTGAAGAACCAAAACCTCCACAATTGAAGCCATCTGATGAGGTTAATGGTAACATAAAGCAGGAGTCAGATGTGGAAACAGAAGGACCAGAAACTGAGGTCAGTTTTTTTATTTACTCGTCCTAATAATAGGGTATTGTTACTGTAACTCTGTATCACTCCACTGCCAGTTTTGGAAATTTAAATAATAACTTTGTAATAGAGATTCAAAAGTCACTTGGCCCTGTTTTGCCCTTCATCAGCTCTGATTGGTGACAGGCAGGCTAGATTCTGATGAGATCTAATTTTTCACTTCAGTTCATCAATTAACAGCTTTCACTTTGAATGTAATAAAAAATTTGATGGTTAGCATCAGATGCTTTGTGTCTATTGGGATGATCTAGTAGTCTCTACTTTTTCTTTTCAATTTATCCTATCAAATAACCATTTTCCTCTTTGTTTTGAGTCGGTCGAAATCTACAGGTCAGATGAGAAAATCAGAAATCAACATCGGGCAGGATAAGATTAGTTTTTGCAATTAATTTCAACTAGTTGACCATTCTTATATTAATTTTTATTTAATTTTTTTTAAATCTATCTATTTCATTGCATAGGGTCGCTTGATTATAAAATCACATTATATTTGTAAATATGAAAATTGAATTTTAAGCCTTTGGTCTTGGGAACTTAGAAACCTACATTTCTAATTAAGATTAAGAGCAAAATCGAGCTTTCTTCTACATTAAGTCTGGACACCCACTTTGAGTGCTGATGAAGTATTTTTATTTTTTTTTTCTACTTATTGTCTACCATAAGGATATGGTGGTTGCTCTGATTTGGTCAGAGGGCATAATATGTCATATTTTATCAGCAAAAGTACGGTGTAATGAAACATTTTTAGAAATTAATATAAAATTAAGTTTATTAATAAAATTTTAATACTTCTAGGACTTTCTCTACATAGAAAATATGTTATCCAATTGTTTAAATACATGGAATCTTAGTGGTTTGTTTTGAGGTATGAAATGTAAGAATGAAATTTCAGTGAGTATGAACCGGTGGTATCCATTAGTGCAGCTGTAGACTGATATAGAAAACAGCAATTGTATCAATTTCTCCACTGGAGTGTATTATATGGTTTGTTTTGTTAGTTTACTAGTTTTTGTTAGTTGGGAGAAAATTGAGCAAAATCAGATAAAAATGTTTTGATGATGCAGCAGCTTCTCATATTGTTTTGTATAAGATTATAATTGACCTTTGCGTTTTGCTTCTTTGTGTCTTTGTCCAGATAAAACCCATAAAAACATGGAGAGAGAAATTGCTGCGGACTCAACAGTATGGTCACTTAAGTTATACCTGCAAAATCTGCCGTAAAACGTTCAAGGGTCTGAATGTGATGAGGCACGCGTTCTCACATTTAAAGAATAGGAAACTAAAATGCATTCTCTGTGGAAAACGCTTCAAGCTTCTGCCTTTGGCCAAAAAGCATATTCTCGAACACATTAATGAAATGTCAAATCATAATCCAAAAGTGGAGCAAATGCAGGAAAATCCACCTACTAATGGAATCATGGAAAATGAGCACCCGCCTGATAAAGAAATTAAGATGCCTGTCGCCGAAAACGAAGCTTCTGAACAGAAACCTAAATCCAAATCCAAAAAGCAGGTGTTGATCCTGAACAGGGAAGAACGGATCATCAGAAATATCCGTGTCTTGCTTAGAAAGACGGCTTTGTTTCATAAAAGAAACAAAAATCCAAACGCAGAGATTAACCAGATTGAATTCACAGATGAGCAAGTTGTCATTACAGAGGGTCTGGTGATAATAAAGAATGTGGCTTCGATAAAGGAGGAGGTAGGGGAAGAAGGCAAGGAGACCCCAAAGGGGGAGAACGGTTGCTGTGTGGATTACACATATCCCTTGTGCCCGTCAGACGTCTGCGATCGAGTTTTCTTGAAACTGAACAGTTCACTGACGAGGCATGCCATCAAATGCCATCTTGGTGAAGAGAAGGTTCTGGAGAAGACTTACGTTTGGTCCAAACACAAGTGCTGTTTCTGTGTCAGGTAAGAACCAAAATCAAGAAATTCTATTTTGATTTAAAAAAAAAAAAAAAAAAGGATCTAAATTTGTTATCATGAGGAATTCTGACTATTAATTTGCTATAGACGGGTTGGTTTCTTAAAAAATTGTTTTCAGACTAAAATAAAAAATACCACTATGACTCCTTTCCCAGCATTTCCAAGCTTTAATGTTACATGTTTCCAGTTCAACTGGAAAACCAGCAAATCTGTTGAGTTAAAAAAAGAAAAAAGAAAGCTGTAGTAAAAGTATACCGTGAATAGTACGCTTTGCAAAAACTATTTATAATTCCACTTCAGGATTTTCTACTTTTGGTAAGAGTCCATTAGAATCTTCATGCCTTCTAAATAAATATTTGTGTCCACAGCCCTCCTCGGAGGGCATCACAGATTTAGAACTGAACACTGGATAGACCGTTCCAAAAATATAACTTCCTTGCAGCGAAGGTATTGTAGTTGATTTTAATGTATGGTTATTTTGCACTGTGATGCAAAATGGCCTTTCTCTACCCTCAGGTTAGACACCTTAGGTTTTTGGTTTAAAACAAATAGTTTTTTCTTTTTTTGAACTTTTCATAATTTCATCCACCTTGACAACAAAATACCCGAATAGAGTAATTGTGGAGAAGAAAGCTTCCACCGCATGTCTCGCGTCATGGTGTGTTTTTAGTGATGTGCATTGCTATTTGTTCTATTTTGGTTTCTTTAGACCTTAGAACAATATCCGATAAAATTTTAGGAGATTTGAGCCAGCCAATTTTATTTTATTTTGGATGAAAACCTCATGCAGCCATATCACCTAGGGCCAGATTGATTTGAATAGGTATTGTCTCTTAATAAGCATTTTATCTCTAACATTGAAATTTGTGTGAAATTAATTAATACATTATACAAACATGAGGAAATATGAAATCTAAAAGCTGTGTTTTTCACAGTATTGTGTTTATGAAAAATGTAATTTATTTGAGGTAAACTCCATTGCGCACAGTCTTTATTCTTCACTTTCAGATCTTTAGACGTCAAATATGAAATATTTCCAGATCTCACTGTTATGTTTAAGGACTCAAAATGTTCTGTTTTTTTTTTAAACATCTGTTTCCTCTGACAGGCATATGCAGTTCCTGGATCAGTACAAGCACCACATGAAGCTCCACGATGATCCGCTGCCGTTCTTCTGCTACCACATAGAGTGTAAACAGCGCTTTGCAACACAGCCAGAGTTAAAGGACCACATCAACACCCACCAGCCCTTCAGACCTCAGTGTTCATACCCAGACTGTGAGAAGCTCTTCTCATGTTTTCAGGGTCTTTCTGACCACGAATGGAGACACTACATCCCAGTGCCACAGAGGAAAGAGCTTGACCTTGGAGCCAATCTGAAGGACGAGGTGAGCAAAGAAGCTCCATGGAAGCAGAGGGTAAAAATTGAAGAAATTTGGCTTCAGAATAAAAAGTCCCAAAGCCAAATGAGTCCTACTGCTGATAAAAGCAAAGCTGAAGATGGGGAAACAACTAGCCTAGACAACATCCAAGATTTAGCTACATATGATAACTGTCCAACAACAGCACTTAGCCCTGAAATCATGGAAGATAATCCCACAATCAATGGATTTGAGGAAGTGACAAAACTTACCCCAGAGGAATCCAAGGCTGCAACTGGTGCTGCGAAAACCCCTAAAAAGAAACTTCAAAAAAAACCGATCAACTGGGACGTCATAAATATCAGAGACTACCAAGATATTTCCACTCTGGCTGAGGGAATCCAGAAGAACATAGCAGAGCCGCACATCACGGAGCACAAGACCTTTAAACCCGAAGATCCTGCCTATGCCCAGTTTGTAAAAACCCCCTTTGTCCGACCGCCACCCTCCACCTACTTGGACGAATCGGTGCTTTCAATGCGGAAGAGGAGTTCCGCTGATCAGCAGTCTGTGAAAAAATATGTCAACAAGAAGAAAATGAGAGAACTGGCTGCAGAAAAGGCGAAGGAGAATGTGGTAGTCCCGGACCAGAAGGTCCGACATCGCTGCGGCAAATGTCTGTCCTCCTTCAGCACGTTGGAGGAATTACAAACGCACGAAGGCCGCAACACCTGCTCTTCTCTCTTTGGTTTTGATTCAGATGATGAAAGTTAGCCTCAGTGCTTCACTGATCAGAACATTATGGCACAAAACCTCTTAACTCCTTTCATAAACAGATTGTGTTTGAAGACGAGCTGTGAATTATTGTTTTCATTGGTCTCATTTTCATATTTACAGCAGGAGATCAGCAACAAAATGTGTAGTTAATTCTAAATCAAGCAATAATTTAATGAACTGTACTTGTATTATGTTTAAACGACAAACTTTTTAATTTTATTTAAATTAATTTATACTGGTTACAATTATTATGCAAGTTATAATTTTGAGTCTTAATATGAATCTTGAACAATTACAAACCCGAGTACTTTAGAGACTAAAAGGGCAAAAGTAATGGACAAGTGTCTAGAAATATCTAACTTAAAATATTTTCTGTTCATTTATTAATTATCAATAATGAGATGATAAGAGCCCCCAAGATTTTTAAGTGTTCAATTTAGGTGAAGAAGGAAGCCATATTATTATTTTTATCTTTAAGACATTTGTCAGTTAGCCTCTTAGCAGTGGAGCATCATCCTGCATAACAAAATGTGGTTTTCTTAAAATTTGCTGGCTGCTTTTATCTGTGCCTTTTCTTGAAGAAACTTCAAATAGTTTTATGAGTTTATTTTGATTAAGTTTTCAACCTAAAATGATGGAACAAGCTCATCTTTAATCATCCCAGGACTCCACCTCCACCATGCTGAAGTCAGTTGAAGTGGATCTCCCTCTCTTGTCAGTCCATTAAAAACTTAAAACGAATTTTGATATTACTTAACCACATCTTATCCTAAATGTGTTGTGCAGCGGCAGTCGGCTTCTAGACTGCTTTACCTCGGCTATGTCTCTGAGCATTGAACATTTTTACACTGAGTAACTCAGGCAGACGGCACTGAAGGAGACAGGCTCCTTAATTACAGACATACGAATCACCTGTATCAGCTTTAATGCATTCAATAAGCATTGAAGTTGATAGTTTGGAGTTGAAAAAGTGTATAAAAGTAAAACTGTCAAAATAATGACTTGCATAATAACTGTGTAAAGTCTACACAAATCTAAAGAGAAAATAATTTCAAGTGTATGAAGGCCCTGTCTGAGAGTTTTTTTTAAAGGTAATGTCCACATCTGTGGAGTTGCTCAAAATGATGGGTAAAGCTCACTAATTTTAAAGATCATTGAATTATAAATTTAAGTAGTCTAATATAGGTGCTCGTATATATTCATTACAGAAAACGTTATGATGTATTTCAAGCATTTTTGTTAATCTTCAGATTACAGGCTTACAGCAAATCAAAACAACTTTCTCAGAGAATTTGAATATTACAGCTTTAAACTGAAAAGATTTCTAATACTTTGATATCCACCTACTGAGAATGTAGGTGGATTTTAAAGTGCTGTACATGCAGTAGATATTTGGTCAGAGCTGCGTTTGTATTAATTTCTCCATCAGTGCGGCACAAGTCAGCAAGATTCATTTTCATTGCTATTCAGATTTATTGGAAGGTTGGCCTATGGGTTTGATAATCTTTTAACTCACTGGCACTCAAAATGTCTTCCATAAATGTGTGCCCCATTCTTAACATTACCAATTTAAATTGAAAACTCACTGATGTCTTGATCTGACATTTTTAAACTATTACAGTTGTTATTACTGTTGCCTTGCAACATAAGGACCCAGGTTTGAATCCCAGAGAGGGTTCTTTCCGCACACAGCTTGCATGTTTTCCCCCTGTGTGGGTTTTCTTCAAAACTCCAGCTTCTTCCCTAACAATCCAAAAACCATGGCTGTTTGTTTGATTTTTTTCTAAAACTGTCTTTAGGTACGAGTCTGTGCATGCATGTTTGTTTGTCTTGTGTGTTACTGTCGCCCTGTGATGAACTGTCAAACCTCTGACCTAAGGACGACAGGAGATGGTAACCAACCGCTCGCGCCACGCTGCATGGATAGGCGTGTAGACCATGGATAAATCCTTCAAACTGTTGCCAAATACAGCAAATTTTAAAGACCTACAATGTGTTTCCATAGTTGTACATGAAGGTCATAACTTTTGTTGAGTAGTTTTCTGATAACAGGAATAAACTGAGGTTTTTTATTAATAAAACCAGTTGTCTTTGTGCCAAGACAGAATCGGCGTAGAAACTGATGTTATTTCAAAGTTGAGGCTCAGATTCTTACTTGTGGACCTCACTTTGTAGAATTTCACTTTGAGCTTAAAACAAAGACTATTTTTTTTCTGTTAACTTTTTATGGTGTGATTCAATAGGACTGCATTCAAATCTTATTTATATGTAAAAATGTTAATAGCTGTTTTGTAAATGTAATATTGATCCATATATTTTTCTTAAGACATGGTTCAATTTCTTTAAATAAACAAATTGTGAAATATCCTGAATGGTTAATCTATGAGAACAATAATTCTGCTTTCTTTGATTCACTTCAATAAAGTGAGTGATGCTCACTCTTAGTATGAGATTTGTATGACCTTCAGTAAAAATATACCATTTCCAAAAGAATAAAAAATACATAATATACTTTTTATTGTGCTATAAGCTAATATTGGCAGGAAGACTATTTTCGTTGGAGGCTGCAAGCTGCTTGATGGGCTGATAGTTTGCCAGCTAGTTATTAAATAGCATTATGTTAATGTGGGTGAAGTATGGCACTCCTTTTCACACCACAACTAGCAAAATCAGCGTGGGGAAGCCTTCCTTCAGCAGGCTGACTGGCAGTGTGCAGTGGCATATTATGCAGGAGGAGCATTGTGTCAATATTATATCCTAACTACAGCTGGAGAACATGCAGACACATTCTCTGGAATCTCATTCAAATGACAAAAGAGTAGAACAATTTTCTTGATACCAGTGAACAGCAAATGCCTAGTCAAGGTTAAAATTTAAAAACCTAAAAAAGTGAAATTTCATTTTGAGAATGTAAAAAGAGCAGGAAAAACTAGTGGTGCATCAGCAGAAGATCTGAGAAATTATCTTTAACCAATCATTGGACGTATAAATATAAAATCACAAAACGTTTTTGTTTTTTTTAATTATTACAACATTTACCTCAGAGTAAATTATATAAAATGAAAAAGTCAGATAACATTTATAAACACATTTTTAATTCAGCATTGCATATTTACTGATTAACGTATTGCTTGATTGTTAATCCCTCGGAAAGGGTATCAAAGAATTATTTTTTTTACAATGGGATCATTTATTAAAAAGATTTTTTGCATCACACTGTCCTGGTAAATGAGGTAATTTAAAGATATACAAAAAACTTCAATACAAGGAAAAACACACATTGTCTTATTTTCTTAGCAAACATTTTCTTCTGCTTTGTAAGTAGCCTGTAACCTCAGTCACCTGATTACAGAGCAAGCCAGAGATCCTCTTTGTCCTGCTTAGTTTCATTTATTGAATTGAATTCTCAAACATTATCTACCCATCAGCATGATAATGACTCATGCTGATGGGTAGTGACTGGTTCAATGCTTATCCGATATCAGATCAACACAATTCAGTTTCAGACCCTTCAGGGTGAGTTGACAGGCATTGAACAAAGCAGTTCTGCTGTAGGCCAACATTCAAGGTTAGAGGGGTTTCCGTTATCCCATGCAATAAAGGCATTCCAGATTAATAACATGCAAAAATAACCATTTTCTTTGGCTTTGCATACTGTTATTAAAAAAATAATAATAATAAATTATTCTCTGTATTGCAGACAAACCAAGCCGGTTTAAAATTTTCAACACAAACAGCATTCATTGCACTGAAAATAAAGAGCTCAGACTTGAGCTTTGGTCTAACCTGAGGAAAATTAAATGAAGGAATAAATTATATCAGAAAACTTAACAACGTATGTAGAGTTGTGTTCAAAATAAATAGCCCAGCATCACCAACCAAATTGATCACTGCGTTGGAAGAAAGCAGATTTCTCCATGGCAAATTATTTACCAGTAAGTGGAGTAATAAAAATAAACAGATTCTGCAACCATGACAAGCATCCTGCTGATTCACTGTAAGTGAATCATTAATTGAAAAGATTGTGACGTTTAATCAATAAAAGAATGCAAACAACTGGGCTTTATTTAGGGACAAAGGCAGCACAGTGTTATTATTTAATTCATTCAGTAAATATTTGAGTTTTTAAACATAATCAGACCTAAAATATATAATTTTATCCTTTCTGTTGACTGATACATTTGTGTTTTTGGTGATGTTTTGTTTTTTAATACAATGTGGAGTATTTGTGTGCAATGAATAAACATATTCTAAGGATTTTAAACTTGACCTTCTTGAAGATGCTATTATTTTGAACACAACTGTATATGCATCCAATTACAAAAGAATTATAACAAAGTAAAAAAAAAAAAAAACAAAAAAAAAACAAAGGGGAAAAAAAAAACTTTATATGGTGGGTAAAAATTATATTAAATGCCAGGATTGCAATTTTGTAGAATAATTACCTAAATAAGTTAAATCACTGAAAATAAATCTAAGATGTACACATTAAAGTAAAGTACAAACACATCTCATTAAGTAATGAAAATCTTTTGGTGAGGTTATACTGACTTTGCTTTCGTTTCAGCAAAAATTTATAGAAAAAACAGCTAAATGTTTTCGTGTAGGACGACACTGAATCATCTGTTGAAAAATAGTAAACATGTCTCAACCGCATAGAAAGTTAGCAATCCGCATGCAAAGTGTCAGAGAGCATTCCAACTTTTTTGCTAAAGTTTTGCCACTTCAGTTTAAAAAAAAAAAATAGCTCTTTTACAATTTTCAACGGAAGACCTGGATCAAGGAGAAGGTTATCAAGGCATGTATGAGGATAAGAAGAAGAAACTTATGTTGTGTTCAACTTGCTGCTTAAGTCGGATCTCGGATCTGGAATAATGTTACACTAGAGCTGAGTGTGCTCGAGCTGCAAGCTGGAAAGTCAAATGAAGAAGAGGGATTTGCTAATTGTTAAGACGCTAGCTTCCATCAGCAGCACAAGCTAATAACATCCATTCCAAGCATTCACAGTAAAAGGAGATTCCTGCTACTTTGACAATGGCTATGGTGGCAGCCGTTTTCTAGTTTGAACTTGGAGATACTGCGGAGAGCTTCTATTTGGTTTTCCAAACATTGAATTTTGAAATTCTAACTTTTGATAAATGATTGAATGAACTGTTACTTCTGGAAACAGGTATAAAAAAAAAAAACATTTTGCTGCAAATCTTTAGCTAGTCAACTGATCAAAAAACTCACAGCAGCATCTGACATAGTTTGTAAATCAAGTTGCTTAAAGCAAGTCTAAAAATACTGGTATCCTTCAGTTGATACAGTACACAACATTAGAATCAATAATGTATGTAAAAGTATTTACTTCTTTTATTCTTGAGATATCTGTAGCATTAAAATGCAGAACAAGGTTTGATAAATTTAGATCTGCTACATTTAAAACATAATTTCTGCAAATATAAAGACTGTTGTTGGATATGGCTTGTCAGTTTGAATTAAATGAACCACATGATGAACGTGAAAAGTGTTAAACTGGACTCATCATAGTTGTAATATTTTACTCCTGAGTTGCTGATGCAGATAGGTAACACTTGTTCTACAGGTAAGTTAGTAAAATAAAATGCGTATTGTGCTATTTAAGCTAATAATGAATCAGCTGGAGTACAAAGGATAGAGTCTGTAAATTTTTAGTTAGCCCACACATTCTAACATGCTGCATAAAATTATATGACATCTATAATCAAAGGTGGGAACTATCGGTAAAACTCTCAAGTAAGAACAGGGGTACTATGTAAGTATGCATCAGATGTACAGTGCAAATGTGTCCTTACAGCTAAAATGTTAGCATCTTATTTTGGTGCAAACTTCCATCCCCGGTGGATTCAAGCACACATAGCTGAGTAGACAAAATGAGAAGCCGTAAAACCACAGAGTGGGGATGCTCAGTGGGCGCTGTTGGAGCTCCAGTCATAAGGGAGGAAGCTGACTTTAGTTTTCCCAGCAGAAAGGACATCCTGCAGGCTGGTCTTCTTTGGAGAGTCACCCATATGATCTAGCACCCACTTCAGCAGCTGTAAGAGAAGGTGAACGTGAAAAAATAACGAAGGCAAAAGATGTGTCTGTAAAGTATTTAAATGTACCTTTTCATCTGTGCCTCCAAAGTCAGTCTTATACCACTTAAATATTTGACTAAGACGCACTTCGTTTTTGCCAGAATCAACCATACAGGCATCATCGTTCTCCAGAAAGGCTTCAGCCGCGGTGAGGAGCTGGCTGTCTATATCCTGTGTTTGAATCAGAAATGTTTCCTTTTACTGCCAGGATCATCCTACATAATGAACACAGGATGATCCTGTGTTCATTCTGCACACTGAGGACACCAGCAAGAGCTGACATCTACGTACCTGAGGTGTGTAGGTTTTAATCGGGGGACAACCCTTTGCACCACAGTTCAAAGCAAAGTGAATCAGGGGCTCAGCATCTGGAAGCGCCACCTAGTGGATGACAAAAGGAGTGCTATTTAGTTACACTGATGAAGCAAGAGTAAGATATTAAACTGGCTTTTGATAGTGAGTGCGTGTGGAGACCTGCAGTCGAGGATCCGTTTTGGAGAAGGGCTTTCGGAGCTGTGCAATTCCCTTTCTGTTCCCTCGAAGGACGCCATTTTCAATGTCTTGTAAAGTGAAGACTTCACCTCCAATAAGGTAGCTAACATAGTTGAAAAACTACGTAAAATAAACAGAAGCAAATTAATTTACACTTGCATCACATATATGAAAATGTGATACCATGTGAAAATAGCCAAATACAATATTTATGAATCTAAGGAAAAATATAAAATATAAACATTACATATAATGTAGAGAGTAGAAAACCCTCAGATGCTGATGCTTCAAAAAAACAGTGCATTGTGTGTATTGGGAAGGAACTAGCAAAGCCCAGCGCGAATAAATATTGCATAAAAAGAAAATCTATATAGGTGTAGAGGTTTTGAGGCACATCTACTTTGTAATCCTACTTTGTATCTCTGCCACATGTTGGTAGGGGCCCCCAGGCGCAGGTACCCATGGATGACTAAGGCGTTATAGATGTTGATGAAGAAGGCCAGCTTCTCCTCCCGGCTAAGTGAGAGCAACTCCACCCTCTGGAGCTGAATGGCCAGCTCACAGTAACGTTCAAATGCCGGGTCCACAGACATCCCTTTATAATCCACAGACTGTAGAAGCAAGAGCAACACAGAGGAAAATGCAATTTTTTTTTTCCAAAAATATAAACAGACAATGTACAGAAATTAAATATATACACTAAAATGGTGAGTATTAGCATTGCTGTAACAGTGCATGATATGGATCCATACACAGAACTTAGAAAACAGCCAAAAGCACAGATGCAGATACATTACAACCACTGACAATATTACCTTGCCATCAGCAGAGAGATGCTCCGAGAACAACTTCAGAATCAACTCTCGTAAAAGCAATGAAAGCTCAGCAGCTAAAAGGCAGGAAGAACAAGATTGTTAAAATGTACTGTATACCAGATATAAAGTTAGCAAGTGTTTTGATGGAAACATTCAAAAATATACACTGCAAAAACTTTTTTTATTTTGCTTAAACTATAACATAACAAAGATGTTCACTGTATAGAAGCTAACAAAAACTTGCTACTGGTGTCATGCGAGGCTTTGTGTGGCAGAAATTAGATTATTAGAAAGTAAGTCGACCAACACCATGTTTATAAACTTTTCTGTGCAGAACATTAAAAGACACTCCTTGGTTAAACATGCAACAGTCAAATACATGAATAAATACAAAGGAGCACATAAACCAGAACAATGTATGGCACCACCACCAGCAAAATTATGATTTATTTAAAAAATGAGGATTAATGCAAACATATTATTTTTCACTCATTTAGCAAGCAGAGCAAATAAATGAGACAGAAGTTTGAAAATACTTCTATTTGATGTGTAAATGTGGATAATCCTCCGTCCTTTTTGTTAGACTTCAAACTACTACTTCTGTCAAACATCCTGCAGCTGATTTATGTTTTTAAATCATAAGTTTTTAGTACAAAATAACTGAATCAGTCAAAATATAAAGTGAAAAGCGTGATCAGTGTATCATACTCATAATAATTGTACTGTTTATATAGTTTCAACAACTCGGGAGATGTTACAAAAAAAAATTATTATTATTTCAAAATGTATTAATTTCGTTAAAACTTCTTACAGCTGGGTAGTAATTGAGAATATAAATTTGTTCCACAGCTCCACATTTTTGAGGTGCTTCATGAAAGACATTTCACATCTGACTAATTGACTCATTTCTCCGGCAAGTCAATATTAGATGTGTCAGTAACCCCTGCTTTAACTTTTATCATCCCAAACATCCAACGCATAGCACACAAACCTAAGTGAACCCAAAAGGATCACACACCAAAGCCAGCAGCAAAAGACAAGCATTAGAGAAAGTTGAGAGTTAGTGATCTGAATCTGCACCAACTCAGAAAGCAAAGTGTGTATGCCTGGATCCTGGTCCTCTCCTCACCTACCCTGTTTCGGAGTATAGGCGGCTGTCTGTCCTCCATTCAGAGGTGAATGAAGGTCATCTTCCAGCAGCCTGTATAGTGTGTCCATGGTTTCTTTTCCTTCTCCAAAACACCCATCCTCCTGTCCACTGCCTCCCACACTGACCATGAACTTCTTCTGCAGCAGTGCCTGGCCCGTATTACAGGCCTCAGCCCTGTCTAGCACAGACATGTCCACGGTGAAGAGCTGACAGAGCTTGATTTAAACAAGTGTTTAGATTTGGAGTTCATCGTTTTCATGTTGCACGTCAGAAATCTCTATTGCCCAACTTACCCATGCCCTTTTTTGTTTGCAGCCAGTCAACCAGCTGAGAGCCTGAGAAGCTGTTTTTGTATAAGGTCAGTCCCCTCCTCTGAGTGCCAACCACACTAGCATGCTTCAGGTCCTCTACCAAGTCTGCAAACTCATCTCTCTCACCTCTGAGTTCTGTGAATAGCAACATCCCAAAGCCACTTACAAACACACAGAAACAGATGTCTGAAGCTATATATTACAAGGAATGAAGGCTTCTGTCCAAGCCTGTTTCCTATGAACAATCTCAGCTTAGTGTCAGGAGGAAAACACATCATCAGAATTTATTGTGTTTTTGGTTTAAAAAAAACAAAGAGAAATTCAAAAAAGTAATTTCATAAAATGCAATATCATAGTAATTAGGAATGCAAACTTAAATCCCAATGGAAGTTTCATTTATCTGAGTAACTTTGCTAGTGGTGCCATAATGAAGAGACTATTTACACTGTTGGATACCTAATTCAAAGATTTAAATGTCTCCCCTTCAGCAGCCAGGTGCTGCAGGCCTCATTTATAGAATCAAATATCCTGTCACCGCTAACAAGCACAGCCAAGTCTGGCCTCGAAAAAAGCCCTCACACAAACACTGCTGCTGTTACGTAAAAATACCACCATGTTCCTCCCATCAGCTCGCGCTATTTCATAACTACTGACTGATTTAGACTCATCCTCAAACAGAGGTGACTCAGCAAAATCTGTCTCCTGAAACAGTTATCCATTTGCTTTTACAAACCCGACAAATTTTGGTACTAAACTTATTCCTTACACTTCTGAAAAATATGAAAGCATTTTGTATCAATATTTCAACACACCAAGCATTAAGGAAAAAACCCATAATTGCAACAAAATGCTGTTTTGGTTAAACAATAATCCCAAACACACCAAATATATTGATAGTAAATTGCTTACGTCCATCAATCTCCTCATCTGGAGCCTCAAATGGATTACTTTCTGGTAACGGTGGAGCATTTGCTGAAAGAGGCTCTTCTTTAACCAGAGTCACCAGTCTTTGAAGCTCATCAGTAGCCTGTGATTGTAAAACACATCAAGTGAACCAAGTTGGACTTTTCCATGTTCTTCCTTCAATTAAAGAGCAATTCTAGATCTATAATCATTAGATGTCTGTTCTACTTACCAGTTTTTGGAGATCATCGTTGCCCCCAACATGGATGCTATTAAAGAAGATTTGAGGTACGGTGCTGCGTCCTGTAAGCTCCTTCAGTTTCACTCTTAGCTCTGAATGAAGGCCAACATCCACTTCACATACTGGTACGCCCAAGGACCTGAGGGTAGCTTTAGCCTGTACACAATGTGGACATCCCTGGATAGAGTATACCGTTACCCGGCCAAGAGCACTGCTCTTAAAACCCTCCATCTGCAACAGAAAGAAAAAGATTTACAATTTATCAAATCAGTGCAAAGGTATTTTTATCTTACTTATATTTTATAGTTGAACAACACTGAGTAAGACAGACCAACACAAAAGGTATTCATCTTTAAATGACTAAGGGTCTCTTTATACATGTCACATAGTGTATACTTATCTGGTTCTAAAAAAATTACAATATCTGGTTTAGAAAGGTGGATTCATAATCCTTAATCCTATATAATCTCCTTGAAGCTTTGTTCTCTGCATGCTATCTACAGTGCCTGGCAAAAGCATGCTACAAGATATGTTTGTCAGAGTTTGTGACATTACAAGCAAAAACTTCAAAGCATCTTATTTAATTGTTTTTGCATGTGTGTGAAAAAGACCACAAAAAGCAGCATTCTAATCTTGATGGAAATTGAAATATAGATTTTCAACATTTTTTTGAGCATATAAATTCAGCTCCCAAATCAATACTTTGTAAAACCCTCTTTTCCTGCTATGACAGCAGTAAGGCTTTTGTAATATGTCTCTAGCAGCTTTATTTCTTTGCAAAATAGCTCAGCTCTCACCAGCTTCCTGTATTTGTTCAAGAAAAGAAACCAGCATGAAGCTGCCACCACTTTTCATATATTTTTGCCACCTGAAATAACCTGTCCCCCCTACATAACATGGGAATTAATTATTTTCTCACAATCTCTTTAACTGTGCTTAGTCCCCTCTTCATCAGCAAAAAATCATGTGAATTTGGTAATTTTTACTCTTTATTTGCCAAACTTACTTTGGGGAACCCAAATATTTTAGCCACCTGAAATAATCTGTTCCACCTACAAAGAATAGGTTATTTCAGACAGCTAAAATATCTGGTTCCCCCATAATAACTTTGGCAAATAAAAAGCCAATGTCTCCAAACTTACAGGATGAGAGGAATAAACACAGGTAAAGATGTCCTGGTAAATTAATTTGTTCCAATGTTATGTAGGGGGAACAAGTCATTTCAGGTGGGCAAAATAATTGGTTCCCCCCTAATAACTCTGGAAAATATTGATTAAATATTACCACATTTACAGGATTTGTTGTTCACAAAAAGAAGATTAAACACAGTTAAAGACTTGCTGGTAAATTAATTTGTTCCTATGTTTTGAAGGGGGAACAGATTTTTTCAGGTGACTAAAATATGTGGTTTCCCCCTTTAACTTTGGCAAATAATGAACAAAAGTTTCCAAAACCACATGATTTGTTGTTGATGAGAGGAATCAGCACAGTTAAAGACTTGTTGGTAAATTAATTTGTTCCCGTGTTAAGGGTGGGGGAACGGATTATTTCAGGTGCCTAAAATATATGGTTCCCCCCTCATAACTTTGGCAAATAAAGAGCAAATGTTTTCAAACTTGCAGGATTTATTATTGATGATTCACAGGGGAACAGAATTTCGCACAAGACCGGCAACCTACACGTTTTAGTTCACTCCCTGGTGGAAGTAACAACTTTTACAACTTGTCAATGTTCTTCTTAGTCCTTCTAACGAGCCATCACTGGATCCAGGTGCGTTAAACCAGGGAGAGAACTAAAACACGTAGGATCCCGGCCCTCGAGGACCGACTTTGGGCACCGCTGGTACGGAGCGTTAATATCGCCACCTGTCCAATTCAGCTCGAAAAAAGTCCTCGCTTCCATCACTGTACGAAGCTGGGTAAGACAGGGTCAGGCTTTTACCAGGCTAGTGCGTCAAAGGTAATTTGCTCAACATGTGTACAAATGTGCAATATCCTGTGTGAGACATAGGCAAGCCGATAAATAATTTACTAACATATTTAATGGATAACAAAGCAGGACAGACTCCTACGCAAAAAACGGCTTCTTACAAAGCATTGACAAGGTTTTTAGTACCTATTTTTGGACATTTCTGTGTGGAAAACATGTCACAAAGTTATGGTTAGGTAAATTAGTTCCTCGTTGCTTAAACTAACAAGAGTTGAACACAGGCTCTTTATAATGATTCGACTGTGTAAATGGGGTCCGATGTCCAGCACTGAGCCACTATCAAACGCATGTTCTCAAAACGCTTGTTTTCCCCCTTTTTTTTGGAATGTAAGTTTTTATGCAACAACACTGACCACTAACTCTACAATGAAGGAGCTTTAAATAAAATAAACAGTTTATCTAAAATAAATATGTCACAAATTAAAATATCTTTTAAAACGCGCCTTTAAATTAAATTCCCTAAATGTTGTTTACATTGCGGCAACGTTAATATATAACCTGCAAAATCAGCAGATATAAAATGAAAATGTTAGTTTCCGATCCTTGTACATAAATATTTTCTTATTGCTGAGTTAAATTATTGAATAACAAGCGTATGACTTAGTAGTAAACGATAGAAGTACGTTACCTTTGTTGGTTTCCCTGCTATGGTCAACACAGAAGAAATATATAAAATTGCACAATTAATCCATATTAAATAACGTTAGCTAAACCATACTAAATAATAAGTATTTGTAGCTCAAACTAAGAGGCTTTCTTCCTGCCCTGACGGCGCATCGCCCTTTCCGCAGGCTTTTTGCTTGCTAGTTCCCGATCAGACACCGCATTGGCTTCGTTGCCAAGTGAAAACAGTACGTCGGCGTGTCCGCCATATTATGAGTGGCATGTTCCATATGATTCAACTGCATTCAAATTTAGCGTGGATTGCCTCTGAAAAAATGACGAACTGCTTGATGGCTTAGCTATTTTTTTTAAATTAAAAATGTAAACATGTATGAGACAAGCGGTAGCTATAGAATTTATAGTTACCGCTTGCAGGGTCATTGGAGGCTGATCTCCAACAATCATGTTTAATAATGATGATAAAAAGCATTATCACTATTATGGTAGTACAATCACTACCAAACCTTACCTTAATATTAATCATACTACTGTTACTACTACAACAAATTAAAAAAAAATAATAAATAATAATAATAAGTTTTCCACTGAAAAATGAAATAAAAAAGATATTCACAATGTCACCAAGATCTTGTAAGAGGCTTACTATCCGACACTCTTTAAATCTTAGAAGAAAAAGAAAAAAAAAAAAGAAATGTGACACTCACAATATGGCTGCAATATGGCAACGAGTTCCAATACGGACCGGACGCTCCGGATTCGTCCTTCCTCATTTCGCCAGCCTTCTGATGATACCTTCAGAGGCTCGTTGTAAACTTGGAATTTTTGTACTTTTCCTTTTAAGTTTGACCATGATTGTCAGTGCACGGCATCAGTATGATTTGATTTACTTTGCTGTCAAAGAAATTAGTTAGGACTAATACGGGGTTCCAAATATCTTGTCATAACAACTACATATGTTAAATTTGAAAAGGACACATAATATTAAGATGGGAAATACTAAAATTTCGACAAGCAACAAGGAAAGCAAATCATCCTTCGTGACGCATTTACTTGAACTCGGATTCTTACAACAGTTGGAAAAACAACACGGTACAACACTCATGTATACACAACAGGGATTCATATGAACACGTGAGGCAAAATTTGAAATAATAATTACACCTGGGGTATAAACATAGGATAAATTAACTAAAAAATAAACGGCACCAGCACTACCATAAAAATATTTGTTATGGGAGGAACAGTGACGCATAAGTAAATGTTTCTGTACGGACGCATTTCCAAGCAGTGCACATAAGGGCGAAAAGCCCAAAATTTTGTTTTGTGATCATGTCTGGGCTTTCAGAAACGGAGCGTGTTGGCTTTAAAAAGATATTGAGCTCGATGACAGATGTCGACTTAAGGTCACTTACTGACACGGTTACAAATAAGATGATTGTCGTGGAAAACGTGACAGGTAAGACTTCAGTCTAAAAAGGAATACCCTTCCTCAATTATTCCTAAAGCTCTTCAAAATCTTTACAATATACTTAAATATGCCATAAACTTGGATAATCATTGTATACCTCTACTTAAAACACCAGAATATATTTTGGCATGCGAAAACACCAGAGAAAACAAAATCATACATGTTCTTTTTTGTTTGTTTGTTTTTTTTTTGCTTACACATTTTTAATTTTTCATACAGAGGCTATGGAAACAATTCTGAGTTTCTCCAAAAGTGCAGAGGAGCTTCTCAGAAGGAGAAAGGTTCACCGTGACCTCATATTTAAATACCTCGTCAAAGAAGGGGTGACAATGCCGCCAACCAGCGAGAAACACCAGCTAGTAAAGAGGACGCTGGAGCTGTGGTCGTCAGTAACGGTAGGGCAGGGTACCATGAGATGCTAATCTGTTTCCATGGTTATACAGTCGTAGTTTTATGAATGTGATTTAAAACATTACGCTATTTTTGCACCTAAGACGGTTAGAAAAAGCTTTGACATTTAATAAATGTTTGAAATAAGTTGCAATTTTAGCTTTTAATTAATTTATGCTCAGTTTTGATAGTCCATTAAATTTCAATTTATCTACCTGTTGCTATGTGCTACTTGTCAGCTGCTTGAAACAACCATACAACACTTTTCTCTGGCTTTCAGAACAGACAAAATCATAAAATTGGAAAGTGTTATGATTGTTAATATAGTTCTTCTTTATTTATTTCAGATCTAGTAGGTTGATTTCACCACAGACACACTTGAGTTTACTGTATTTTTTTTTAACAAGAGAAAAAGTGAAATTGGAAGCTAACGTCAGTCCAGAACCTTGTGCTCCACAGTTACAAACTGAAAAAAAAGAAAAAGGAGATGAGTTCAGTCTGATTGTATGGTGGTATTTCACACAAATTCACTATAATTTATATAACTAGTCTTTAATGTAAATAGCGGATATACATGTTTAGAAAAATAAAGTAAATACACACACACACACACACACACACACACACATTTAACATTCAAAGACCATCACACTTTGTATCAAAAGTGTGATGGTTAAAACATACCTAACAAGAGAAAAATTCAAATTGGTGGTTAACATCAGTCCAACAGCTTCTTTAAAAAACATACACAAAACATGACACAATTACACATAAAACCCTGTATATACTTTATATTACATTGGTTTAAAATACATGATAAAATATAATACTGGTGAAGAAAACGCAGAGCTGACCCTAATACGTGCCACAGTTACAGAGAGGAACTGAAGAAGGAGGTGAACTGACTATTACTGGTTGCTATGGTAACCACCAATTGTCAAGAGTAACATAACTTAACACAGCAATAAAAGTCAAGAGTCAAAATAAGCAAAATTTATTTAAAGAATGAATGCATAAACCAATTTTGGCAAACTTCACATCCATAATGATGTTTAAAAAACCCTGTTACATTTAAACTGACGAACAAACTAACAGAATATCATCCGTTTTAAAACTACAGTTGGCAAACTATAAGTGACATGTATGTTATAATATCCTACGAAATTTCCACTTTTAAAAAACAAGTTTAAATTTAGTGGCTTCATAGTTTAAGACTTTCTTTAGTGTGTGTATCAAAACTAATATGGCATTTAATATATA
>CAEGAE010019266.1:0-21705 GCA_903067095.1 Girardinus metallicus | reverse complement strand
AAATGTGATTTTGACATTGAACTGGAAATGGTGTAAAATGTGTAACTGCAATTAAAGATCGCTGATGTTGTGTTGAAGGTAGATGGTAGGTGAAAGGTTAGGAGGAAAAGAGGAACTGACAGGAGAGCAGAGATGGCCAAGGCCTTATTTAGAAACAGATCTTTTGAAAACTTAAACTTTTCAAAGAAAAGGGTGTGCAGACAACCGTTGAGCAACCCAGAGACATCAGCTCAGACATCATGATTTTGTCAATATTTCTAAAATGTATAAATTTAGTAGCTTAAAATCTGCTCATCCAATAGATTTGATGTCTCAGAATGTTGAATAAAACATCTCCAGTCTGAGGCCAGGGTGGATTTACAGTCAATAGAAACTCAGAGTTCTTGAAAAGGTTACAATAGTTTGTGTAAGCATGAATTGCTGAAAGTCTACATACAGTAAAAACCACAAAGCAAAAAACAAAAACCTGCAATGTTGTTGTTCATTTATGCTTTCTTGCTGCCCCCTAGCGGTTGCAAGATAGACTGTCATTAAGACAAGCTCTTTCCTCATTAGTCTAAAATTGTGGTACAAGATACAAGAAACAAATGGAACTTAGGCTACATGGTGGCAAGAAAAGGTATTATGTATAAACAAATGATTTCTTCATTGACAAACTTCTCAAAAAGACCAGTGTAGTGACAAACTGTTTACATTTTTCAAAATAAATTTTTGGAGTAAAAATAGGAAACATAAATACAGATTATTTATGTGTCCTATTAATACAGGACACACAGTTTATACCCAATGTATAAATTATAGTAGTGCCATCTCCTTTGGCACTACTATAATCCTGTAGTGCCAAAGGAGATGGATTTATTGATTTATTTCTATTGTTATAACACAACAACAGAAAAAGCCCTGCTCCTGCTTGACAATGTCTAATAAGATGATGGTATTTGTAAAAGTTTACATTTACTTATATGGTACTTGTTACCATATAAGTAACAAGTTTCATAGCAACTTGTTAGTAACAAGTTGCTATGAAAAGTTGGAGAACCACTGGTCTAATCAAGTCCAGACCTAACAGCAAGTTTCAGGAATGACATCTGGCTTGTTCTTGTTTTTGCACCCAGTAATTTTCTGCAAATAATTCAGAAAGGTCCGTTTTTTCTGTGAAGGAATCTGAAAGACAAAATATGTTTGAGGGTCACATATAGATTTTAATCAAGCTTGATGGATATAAATGGTGGCCACGACCACCTTCTTGCCAAGCCATTTGTGGGTGCAGAGTGATTAAGAATATCTGTTTAAATTGGTTGATAAAACTAGAGTCAAATTTTTACAGAGTCGTCATGCAAAAAACACACAACAAAAACCCTCCAAAAGTGTCTACCAGTGAGTACCTGGGTAAAATCCCAGAGGACCTCTGTTTTCAACCTGCTTCACACATTTGTGGGCCCAATGTATAAATGATGGCTAGGATCCTATCTAATTATTTTCATCTCAACCAGTCTTGTTGTGAAATTGGTAAGGAACATTAAAAGATGGAAATGATGTTTAAAATTAGCACATGTGATTTAACGAATAATGTGAAGTAAGTGTTGTAATTGTTACGCAAAGCTTATTCTGACGCAGACACCGGTGATTAACTGTCAGTTCACTATCTAATTGTAAAACAAACAGATAAATAAATAAAAGAAATTCTTCCCAGGACCTCATCTGCTCCGGGCGCGGAGCGGTGAGCTCCACCCCGGGGCGGTGAGCTCCACCCCGGGGCGTGGTCACCTGAGGTCCCGCTGGGCCGCGGCTGATTCCCGAGAAAACAGCAGCGGACTTTCGGCCCAGAAGTGCCGTTTGTTCCATGGACTGAACCGCTGATCGCTTCCTAAATATATTTTTTATATGGGTTCTATATAGACTATTTTAAAAAGGTGATTTAATTCTGTGAAGACGGACTTCCCGTTCTGCGCTGTTTCTCCTGATCATTTCCACCTGGACAACAGCACGATGCGGGAGTTTCACCTGAACGAAACGTGCACAAATGGTAAAGAGAAGCTTTCTGTTTATTTTAAAGCCGTTGTGAGGGTTTTCACACACCTGCTGTTTAACTCGTCTGCACTAGTCAGGCGGCTGTGAGGAGATGAAAGGTTTGCGTTCAGCATCTGAAGCTTTATGTTCTTTATTGTCCTCCTGGTTTCGTAATTCAGAGCTGAAAATGTGTATTTATTCTGTAAACTTTACATGAAACGTCACAGTCCTATAAACCATTTTACGTTCATTCTTTAAATGTCAAATTATGTAAGGTGGCATGCATCACCAGGGTTCATATAAGCGGACAAAGAGCATGTTTTTCTGAGACATGCTTGACAGTAGTCCGAAATATACATCCGTGTTAAGCGTTTAACGACACACAAAGTGAAATATGCTGGTTTGAAATACATTCTCAACTAATTAGCGCCTTTAAAAAAATTCTCAACTTTCGATAACCAAGGAGAGATGTTTGATCGTCGCTTAAAATGCATAATATCAAATAGAAATATGTATGTTAAGATTATTTCCTTATCAAAAATTAAAGATTGAAATTCTGTGACACTGATCATCCTTCTTTTAATATTGGCACTTGTGAACCAAAATGACAAAGACATAAAATAATAAAAACAAATCCTTTAGTCACTTTAATGCTCAGCAGTGTCAGGGAGTTGACTTGTATGAAGTCATTTTACTCAGAAAAAAGGTTTAAAAATTGATTTAAAGCTTAGAAAGAGAGTAATGTGCCAAGACATTTGTCTTTCATTCTCTTTTAAATTAAACAGTTTATAACTAAGTCTGGAAATGTATAAATTATTTAAATTATTGCAATAAATACTGGACTTGTTGATTAGGCAGGTAAAACCAGTTAATTTCTTAGTTTCTTTTTCTTTTATGTCAAAGTATTAGGTTGGTTTAAAAAAATACTTACCTTCTTCAGGTAAATCATTTTTTTCTTTACAGATTTACCTAAAAAGTCAGACAACTGCAGCTGATCCAGAATGCTGCTGCTTGCGTTCTCACTAAAACCTGGGGAATGGAGCACATCATCAGCTTTAGAGTTATCACACTGTCTCCGCTGCTCAGGGAATATCTACAGGGATCTGTAGGTTTATAAATCACTGACCGGCTTGGCACCAAAATGCATTAATGATCTCTGGATGTGTCAACCTTCCAGACACTCCGGTCTTCTGGTTCTGATCTGCTTTGCAAACCCAGAACTATACATGGAGAAGCAGCATTCAGCTTCTATGCCCCACAAATCTGGAACAAACTTCCAGAAAATGTCTGAAACACAGAGTTCCTTTAAATCAAGGCTAAAACACCCGTTTAGAGTTGACTTTGACTCAGAATAGCTGGAAAATTGATCAACATATTTGATAAATATTTGCTTGATGATTTTGATGGTGGCATTTGACAAAGTGTAATATTTATTGTGTGTTTCATAACTGGTTACTGTATGATGTTTTTATGGTTGTAAAGCATGTTGAACTGAAATGTAGCTGAAATGTGCTACTCAAATAAACTTGACTTTGTTAAAATAAGAATAAGCAAAATTCCTGGTTATGCTGCTTTTAGGAATTATAATCACAGCAATAATAACAGTAAAACAATCTATAATAAAAGTAGCTTTTGATGTGATGTTGCAGATAGCCAGCGTAGTGATCACTGTTCAAATGACTAGGGCTGATGCTCATACAGCTTAAAATGGAGAATACTTTTCATTTTATTTATTTATTTCAATTCTTACCTTTGCTTTACACTTCAAATGAAACTGTTAGTAAAGTACAAATATGTAAATATGTTTTTGTTACTGTTAATTTGTTGCCCTCAAATGATCTGAAAGAAACTGTTTGTTGATCTTCAACATATTAATTAAAAAGAAGATGCATTTAGTTTTCAAATCAATCTAATGCATTTTCAGTTTGTCTTTTCTTGACCTACTGACTTTACCACGTAAAACAAGAATGAAAAAACAAATACAATATTAAGTTGGAATTCGTTTCTTAAATCCTGCTAAATACGAGTAATCTCTAACCTTTACCTCTGTTTTTTGCTCTGAGTCATTTTGATTTGTAAAGTATTTTAATTGCTCCCCCACACCTGAAATCCAAACATGTTTCCCCACCACTTCTTTTTGAGCGTTCTCTATCTGGATGGTGCCTGGTGCTGAGTTGTTTACAGTGTAAATATTAGCCAACCTCCTCTTGTTGCCCTTATACAGAGTGGTCAGACCAGTATGGCACAACCCTGCACACGCAAACCAAGTATTGCATTTTGGTCAGAGAGACCAAAGAGTGTTGCAGACACTCTTTGGTTTCTATAGGAAGCTACGGTGATGCAATCATGATTTTCTCCAAACCCAGTATTTAGCTGACATGACTATTACAATATTACAAATCTAATTCAAATCTTTTTTTCTTACCTCAGTTCAATTTCTGTGTAATTTAATTTCACATTTGAAAAAAGAAAACCAAAGACATTTCTGTTTGTCTCATTAAGTTGCAGACACCCAATATGTTCACTTCTCTTGTCTGCCTGTCAGTGTTTTTGTTCATAAAATCTCAGAAGGGTTTTTGAAATAATCTGAAAAATCTCGGTATGCGTCAATTGAAATTTTTAAACAGTCTTCTTTGCAAAATAGCTCACAATTATGCACTGTGCTGTTTATTTTGGTTGTTATAGTATCACTTTCTTCTGCCTATTTTTTCTACCTTGCCTAAGTAGGCAAGGTAGATCACATTACGCTGGATTAACATACTGCGAAAACATTTCTGGTTGTTTAATAAACTGCATTTCATTGCTCTGTACATGTGTAATGACAATAAAGTTGAATCTAATCTAAAATCAGTGAGATTGGATAGATTGGGACTCTAGCTGTATATTTAGGGTCACTCCTTAAAGCTGCACCCCCGCCCCGTTTTAACATCTCCAGGTTTTCTTCCAGATTTGCAGCATATCTCCGTCCATCTTTCCATTAATTCTGAGCAGCTTCCCATTCTTGACATTTTGTTTATATTTTCCATATTTTTCCACATAATGTAATAGAGCAAAAACAATATGAAACATTGTTGACTGAACTTCAAATTTCAATAGATTTTAACCATTTTGAAAAATTTTTTCCTTTAATAATTAATTTTTTTTTACAATCATGTCATTGTATCCAGTGGGTTTCTTTAATGATTAACAGTTCCAGTCAGTGGCAGTTTCTGATATGTGTGACAACTGCCCAGGGCGGCATCTTGTGGAGGAATGCCCCCAAGGTCCTCAAATATCCCTGCTCCCCTGTTCTTATGATAGAGGGTCCAAATATCAATGGTGCCTAATGCAAACCATCACCAAACATCAGGGGCATTTCTGTTGAACATTCGACTGTAGACTAGAAATTCTATTCCTAAAATAGAATTTAAATAACATTAAGTGCCACTGATCTCCTAAGAAACAAATAATTTTCAAGATTAATAATTAGTCTAGTCCCTGCAAGTTTCACCGTTTGCTCATTGAGCAATATGGAATTTTGCACTTGGGACCACTTGGTCAACTCTTCAAACGTTAGACTTAAAGAAAAGACCTGCTGAGCACCAGTCCTCTGAGTAAAATATATGGCTTTGTTATTTCTGTCCTGTTCTTTGAATTTGATTTCACTATATTTGACAGCAGCTGAATTGTAAATGATCTAGTGTGCCCCTGGTTAAATAGAAATGCAGCTCGTCTCTGTTAGATTTGTTATGCCTCAAATATGACATCAGGAGGAAACACTCAAATTGAATTCATTTTAATTTTCAGTTGCTTTCTAGGCACATTTGACTTTTTTTTTACCAATGTAATTTGAAGACATTGTCTCCTGTGCTAATTTAGCTTTGTTTACATGCACAATTATCTGGGGAAAAGTCTCTTTGCATCCCCCTGCCACCTGCAAGACCAGTATTTGTGCAAACTGTGCATGCAGAACAGGACATGTGTTCATAACTCAGTTTTAGGGAAGCATGATATTAGAACAATCTGAGGATGGTTGTATTTATGATTTCTGCATTTTTTTTCTTCTTTCCTGCTCATTTGTGCTTTTTACCCTCTGTGACCTTCAGCATCTTAGGCAATGCAATTTGTTTCCAGTGTGAGCACTTACTGCATTGAGACTCTGTTCAACTGGATAAATATTACATTAACATGTAAAATTCAAGTTTATAACAACTGGAAACAATTATATCTCAAGGTCCAAGGCCAGTTCCAGTGTTGGATTGACTGAGGCCTGAAATCAATATTATGAGTTCTGATCTGGTTTGACATGGAGGATACAGACAAAACCCAAAACGTTATATTCTTACTAATCCATTTATGTTCTAATCCTCTTATATAGTCATGGAATATGGATGATAAAGATCAAAATCCTGGATATAAGTAATAAATTGGAGTCAGATGTCTGAGGAAGGACAGTTAAGTTAAGAGATGCTTATTGTTAAGTTTTGGTCTACAGTCAGTGTTTTTTTTCTCTGCTGGACAATGACACAAATGATTTACAGAAAATTTGTGCATTGTTTTTCTGGTCACGGCCACTACTATTGTTTAACTTTGTAGTAATAAAGATACGATGCATTCATAACAAAAGATCACCTTTAATTCTAGTGAAATCAGAAATTTCCCTACAGAGCTTCAGATTTTCAGTGAATACTTCATCTCTTTGCAGGGTCTGTGCTGACGCTGTGGTGTGGATCCCAGACAGCTGTGTGTTTGGTCACCACTGATCAAACTCTGATCCTCACACACCTGAACAACAGTCAGCAAGCAGGTAGTCCTTCACCGACATGCTTCTATCAGCTGAGACATCACAGCTTCTTTTCTTGTGTAAACTTGCCTTATTTTTGCTCTGATGTCATGTTTACCTCCTCAGTTTTGTCTTGGAAATTTGATGCATCCTTGTGTCACCTGAGTACTGCGTTATTAGGAAGGCACTGTGAAAGCTGAGCTTTGTTTGTAGTGCAGCTCAACTGCACGTCAAATGAAAGCACGCCATTGTCAGAATTATCTTTCAACTAAATTAGTAGGATTTTCAGAGTTTTGTGAAGCAGGCCCAGTATACCCAGGATTTCCCTTGGGTGATTCACTGGAATTAACCTGAAGACAGGAGCTAATGCTTAAAGGAAAGATGAAGTTTGTTAGGAAAACTCAAGTCTAATCAGGTTTGGAACAGTGGACAGATACAATTCAGAACACCTGAATGTGTAACTTGTAGGCAGTACTAATGTGTAATTAAAGTGTGAGTTGATTTGAAAATTACTTTGAGGGAGGTTAGCAGCTTAGACACAAAATAAATATTTAACTTCATTCTTCCAGAAATAATTCTGTCTTACGAGTTCTGACATTAATTTTGCTTTGTAGAAGTCAGTAAATTATATAACTGAAAACTTTTTGTTTTGCTAAAATAATTCAACTCAAAAATGCTTATTTTAGTGGGCTTGGTGATTATCGTTTAAAGATTATACTTTTTTTTTAAATTTCTGAAATTTGAATGTCACTTTGTACGCACACAAAAAAATGAATGGACTTTATGGTCCACAGACTCATGGTGAAGACTACTGACTTGACAGTTGTCAAGTAGATATTGGTTTAGTACATTTCCGCACAGGGAAAAATAACTAAGTTAATTTGCATGTTTGCTAAAAAGCTGCTTGTTCAGAGTGCTGTATCTAGGCATTAACATGGAAAACTTGTGGTAAGAAAAGGTGAGAAGAACCATGGTTAACCATATTTTTGAAACACATCCAGGTTTCAAGAATTCTTGAAAAGTTGTGATTCTTGTGGTTACTTTTGGAACACTTCATGCTTCCCTTTGCTGACGATGCTGATTTAAGTTTTCTGCTTGGATGACCATCTGCCTACATTGCCAAAAGTTCTAATGCTGGTTTAAGTCACTTTGGTGCAGTAATTAACTCCTGGAGCCCAGTATTAAATGTAAATTTTGTATAGTCCACGGACATACTGTTAGCAGGACATTTCTGTATTTTCTTCTGAGACAGTACATTTTTTCCCCATAGCTGTAAGCTAAAATCACCCAAATTAGCAGAAATGACCTCTTAAAATGCATCACTTTCTAAGTAATAAATCTCTATATGCGTTTCACTTTTTGAAATGTTCCTAAACTTTCTTTGCTTTTCACTGTTCAGAAATCCTGCACAGTCTTATTTAATGTAGATTATTTGGTGGATAAATTTCAGCTACAGTATTTTCTCACAGCACAGCATGAAGCGACATGAGGAAGGTGGCGAGCTGAAGTTTATTTGCCTCTGGTTCCTCTAGTTCATTTCCTGGAACTGAGTTTCCTGGAGCTGACATCAGGTCTTGTTCAGCACGTGAACAGTTTGTTCAGCTGCATGTTGTGGTTTTGGTAATGAGAATAGCCAGTAAACCAGCAGTCTGAGAGTGAAGGGCTGTTTTGGGACCAATCAGATCCTTGATTTATAATGGAGTTTGATTATTAAGGACTTTAGAGCAGGGAGCCAATGAAGGAAAGCTGAAATTGGGGAGAGATTTCTCTATATCTTTTGTTTTATTTATTTATTTTTTACATTTTTTAAATGATTTTTTATCAGAACTTTTGATACAGCATTTTAGACCAGCTGACAGCTTATCAAAAAGTTAAGTGGCTAGTGCAGGTGAATCATAAATAAAGTTGAATTATGAAGTTATAAATTAATTGTATAATTTTTTTTAGTGCTTCTTCTTATTGTTGCTTCTTCCTGCCTTTCTGTTTCTGTCTATTAAGGCAAGAAACAAACTCATGTTTTGTGTTTTCCACCACAAAACATGAGTGATTTGTAACATAATGCATCTGTGGTTTTTCTATTCCCTCACTGGGAAATGAGTTCCTGGAACTTGATTTCTTCCAATTTATGAAGTGCTATTTAGCAGTTTAAATAAACAAAAATCTCCCATTAGTAATTTTTTTCTTATCAATTCCTTAATAACATTACATTTTTACACTGGACAAGGCAGTGGGGAGGTTATAATACAACAATCTTTGTTTCTTTACAATCAATGGTCTCAGCTTCTCCTTTTAGTGATGGATTTGTGCATTGATTCTACAGGGATTGAATTTATAGCTTTACAAAAAGAAAATTAGGTTTGGAAGGGAAGTTCAGTGTGAAACTAGACTTCTCTGACACAACAACAAGACTTAATGGATTCAATTTAGATTCAAAAATGGAAACATTATTCTGTGTGCTGCCTCAAAACTTCCTCCTGAAAGCCATTGAAGCAAAGCAGGTCATTTAGATAAACTTTTTTAAAATCATGTTTGTGGTGGCAGAAAGGAACTAGAAGTTCAGATTAATTTAAATAAATGAGCCACTGTTAATTCTGGAAAGTACTTCAGAATCACAGTTTTTTTCTTGGCAAATCTTCTTGAAACGTAATGTTCATCAAGGTTACAGTAGGTACATCTTTTTACCCTCGAGCCACTATCCAAATAATGATCTCATCATGCTTTGTGGATCCTTTACAGCCAGTAGTAATGGTGCATACTATATTATAAAACCTGGACACAAGTGGGTGTTTGGACATTCAAAGGATTTTAGAATAAAACTGGTCTTGGACTACATCAGGCTAACACAAAACATCCCAAAAGTCTTTGTTGAAAACCAGGTTCAGGCCAAGAAGCTGACCCATTTAAAAAGGTTTTACTAATTCTGTCGTGAAGAGTGGATAAATAACCAGCGGTAGCTTATCTAATTATGTTAAAAGCATGATAATTGCCTCAAGAAAAGTGTGATCAATGGGTAATTGGGAATGTATTTCAGCATGTTGGTTCAGGTTTGTGTGTAGAGTGGGAAAAAAAGCACAATAAATCAAACTTGTGCATGGATTTCTTGTTCTTGGAATCATTGTATCTGGAAATAAAAACAGCAAATCATTAAAAGACCATAATTACAGTGACATTCCTTCACAAACTTGTGATCACAACAAAACAATTACACAAAACTGAGCTATGTCTGGCTAAATTCCTCTGAGCTTATTGCTCTTCCCCTGCAGGTGTTTTTATTTTTATAAAAGAATACACACCCTGTTAAACACACAGTCTTAACTGTTGTCTCCAGGTATGCAAACTTACAATTCCTACAACATGTGGCTGGGATTAACTCTTGCGCTGCTTTCATCCTTCCTGATTGGTGGAAGTGTCATCCTCAAGAAGAAAGCTCTCATCCGATTGGCCAGCAATGGACACACCAGAGCAGGTGAGCAGAGGCAGATGTTGACATATCATCCACGTTTACTCAGTGCCATAGGTGATCTTGCACCATTGAAGCAACAAATGTGGTTCCAAACAGATGAGCTATATTACTTTAAACTGAAGAGATAATGAGGTGAGAAGCTCTGAATAGAAAGAGGAAAAAAATAACTAAGAAAAGGTGATTTATTTAGAAAAAGGTTAAAATAAGTGACAAAAGTGACTGCTTATACAGACCTGAAATTTCAGCTCAAATTGTTTTCTAACATGGAAGTAAGAGTGATTTGGAAGACCTGTTTTGTTCTGCTCAATGTTGCTTCCTCTATCACTTCTCCCATCAGTTCTTACCAAGTAGGGTGACTGCTTTTTGTCACACCATTCACTGGATAATTCAATTGTCCTTAAAATAACTTTGCAATTATTTCTATTCATTCCCGACCCCACTAGGGACAAGGGTGTTAGAAAATGGATGGATTATTTCTATTCATGTTAGTAACTTAATTTGTGCCCAGTACCAACTTTAATTGTAATGACAACAAGTACATCCTTAACCCCAACTTCAAGTTGTATTCCATTCAAATCTTAGCTGTAGCATTAGCCACTAACCTAAAAAATACTTTCACTTTTGCTGTATGATCCAATTTGGTCCAAATATAACATTTTGTCCATTAAATTCTGACACATGCATAAATGGAACTGTTGCACTCGTCTTCAGTTAAACTTGCAGACTTATTATGGGATGGTTATTAGTAGTAAGATGTACCAAAGATTTAAAATGGATTTTCAGAACTGGCCATTTTTTTCTCCAATCTGTTGTTCGGCCATTTAGTTTGATAACATGTAGAGCTAAACTTTCATCTTAGGTCTACAGAAAGCATTGGGATGGCTGAGGTTTTCTCTGTACGTATGGAGCAATGTCTGTCCCCACCTGTTACTGCACACTGTGTCAGTTGGCTGGCATAATGCTTCTCATTACTATTAATATAAACATCTACTGCTGTAAATAGTCATAATGTGTAAACTCAGTAGTAATAGTCATTCTTATTACTGTAAAGTAGTTTTAGAACAATACATTAAATTCATTAAACTATGAACTCTGTCTGATGCTGTAGCAGATGGAATGTATCTGATGTATCTGCTGGAGCAGATACCCTGACTAATTAACCATGTGATATGTTTCTGTAAAATGTAGAATATTTTGCACGAAAAGCCGGAGAAAGCTTTTATGTTACTCATGACTGTACAGTCTATAAAATAGCATGTTGAAGGTAAAGTGCACACTTTGTTTTTCTTTATTTGAAAAAAGTAAGTTTAATTTTTCTTCCCACTTCACTTATACACCATGTTTGGACTATCACATAAAATCCCATTAAATAAAATTGAGATTTGTGGCTATAATGTGACAAAATATGAAAATAGCCAGGAAACAAAATACTACTTCGATGCAGTGTATGCTATGAATCAGGATGGCATTACCAACACAAAATGTGCCTCTGTTTGCGTTTCTGCAGGTGATGGAGGATATGGCTACCTTAAAGAGTGGCTGTGGTGGGGAGGCCTGTTGACCAGTAAGAACTTCACTGTAGAACCTTTAACAGTTTTATCCTCTGTGTGATTGAAACAAAACCCCCAAGAATTGTTGTTTACTGTGCATCTTAGTCAAGAGGAGAGGGGGAAAAGATAATTTACCTTTTAATAGTTCAGTTTGGAAACTGGCTTGGATTACATAAGTAGAACTTTAGAAAAGGAACCATGCATGGGATTAAACTAAACCAAAATGGAAAAAGGTTCTAATAGATGCAATAGAAAAAGTAGCAGACACATGCTGCTGAATAACTGCTTAGATAATAAATTTGATAAGCTCTGTTAAAACAGAAGTTTTATCAGTTTGTAGTTCTGGAACAAGAATATTTGTTTAATAGTTTCCTAGACAAGATTTTCTAGACAGGAAACTGTTACTGTTAATAAATTCATCTCGGATTCATTTCTGCATTTCCAAAATCAAAATAAATCATTTACACTACCATAATTTCCAAAATATTGAGCCCACCTGAATATAAGCCACATCCACTAACGAAGGAGAAAAACGTACATATGTAGGCCCTACCTTTCCAGAAGCAGTAGAAAATTACTTGAGATATTTACACAAAAATGTGTTTTAACTTTTAATGAAATGAGTATATTTGTCCGAACAGTTCCTGTAACATGGCTGCCTGCCAGGAAAAGGGATTGACCATTATCTTAACCTTCCTCTTTTGTACTAAGACCACAAAACTTGTTGTCTTGAGAATCGGAATTGAACAATCTCACACACACTTTGTTTTCTTATGACAAATGTTGTTGTCGCTCTGTGTCTCTTTGTCTGTAGGCAAATTTGCTCTTGAGCTTCTGCTGTCCTCTTCATCACGCAGCAGTCCAACCTTTCAAAATCCGTTGGTAGAACCTGTGTATTTAGCTACACTGCAGTGTTTAAAGTGTGTCTAAAAAGAAAAAAGGCAGTGTATATAACCCAGAAATTACAATACTTAGTGTTCTTCAAGGTTTTTAAACTCAAGTGCAACAATCTTAACATTAAGCCACCAAAAAATGGTAAATATGCACAGATTTTCTGTAGCAGGTTGCCTTTAGTTGACTCTTAAATTTGTACAATTCTTTATTACATTTTCATTATTATTCATTATTGCTAGTAAATGATATGTCAAAAATTCAAATTCTATTTGTCCTTATCAACGTCTTTAATTTAATTCACTGAATTTCAATCACATTTCTGAGCAGCTTGATGACATTCTCAAGAGCTAATGAGGGGATGACCTACAATTACAAAAGGGAAGAAAAACTTGAATTTTGGTTGTTTCTGTATTGCAAAAGTTGACTGGTGATCATCTCCTCTGTCCTGTGTGCGTTTGTGTGTGTGTGCTGTCTCTGTAGTGGGAGCCGGAGAGGTGTGTAATTTTGCTGCCTACATGTTCGCGCCGGCCACACTGGTGACTCCCCTGGGAGCACTCAGTGTCCTCATCAGGTAGCTGCATATTTCCACACAGTCGGGTCTTCTGAGGACATGTTGATGTGTTTTTAGTGATGTCATACTGGTCTGTGTTTTTAAGTGCGGTTCTCTCCTCCCACCTGCTGAGGGAGCAGTTGAATGTGGTGGGGAAACTCGGCTGTCTGCTGTGTGTACTAGGGAGCATTCTGTTGGTCATTCATGCCCCACAAGAACAAGAAGTCACATCAATACAGGATATGACCAATAAGCTGCTGGAGCCGGGTGAGAGGAGAGTCCAGCAATTCATCCAGACATGCTGCCTAATATCCAAAATATAACATTTCATTTTTAAATAGAATTTAATCAATCAAATCTGTTTTTATTCATATGCAGCCAATTAGCATAAAAGTTAAAAATGATTACATTTTATGAATTACTCTTTGAAAACAGAGAAAGCTATAATATTTCAAGTTAAATTGGTCGATTTATCAAAAACTATTTACCACAACTGGCTCTGTGATTATGTTCATGATGTGACCCAAAAAGAAGATGAGTTTGACACCCCTGTTTTTTTAATTTTATTTTATTATTTGGAACTTACTCAAAGTTGGTTTATATGCAAGCTTCATTGGAACAAAACAAGAAATTCTTTGAGTTTTTGTTTATCTGTGTTTGCCACTCTGCTTGCCTGCACCAGGTTTCCTGGTCTATGTTGTGGCGGTGTTGGTTCTGTGTGCGGTTCTGGTGTTGTATTTCTGTCCGCGGTCCGGTCGTTCCAACATCTTGATCTACATCGGCATCTGCTCGTTGCTGGGAGCCTTCACTGTATCGTCTGTGAAGGGCCTCGCCATAGCCATCAACACCGGTGAGATGCTGCAGACGGCAACATGCTTTTTTTTACTGAAGGCTATAAACGGTTTCAGTTCAGCTAAAGTTTTCCTTTAGCTGAATTACACAGAACCACTGCTGTGAACCCTTATAATTTGTTTTTCCTCTGCTCAGTGGTGTATGACATCTCTGTGCTCAGCCACCCTCTTACGTGGATCCTGCTCTTCACCCTCATTGTTTCAATAGTTACTCAGGTAAGCTGGGCTCAGAAAAATTGGCACTACAAGTTACAGGATGGAGAGGATTTGATGTCATGGTACCATATACATTGGTAATGCATAATGCAATATCTGGTTGCTGTAAACCATATATCTGGTTATTAAATTGAATAATCATGAATATGTTAAAATCATTTGTTCTTATTTTAGTTCTGATCTTAATGATCAATCAAAATAACTTTGGGCAATGTCCTCCTGGTACATGTAATTTACTGGCTCACAAAAGTATATTTTCTCAGAATAGTCTGAGTGTTTTCACACCTGGTAGTTCAATAGACTTGGTTCAGCTGGTGATCATCCATGTGTCAAATGATGCAGACTGTTCCTTCACTTCCTTCCTCACAAAGTGTAGATAAAAATAGTGAATTCCGATTTCAGCAGTTGGAAGGTTTCTTATTGTTGTTAAAAAAAGACTAACCTTAAAAAAAGTCTAAAACAGCTTTGGGACAGAAAGGCCCCCTCACACATGGAGAGAACACAAGACCCCACACACAAACCCAAAAGTTTGTGTTTGTCATGTGGCTGGGAGACCCACTGATAAGTCTGAGGTCACCTTTGTGTCTGTGCAGGTGAACTACCTTAACAAGTCTCTGGACACCTTCAACACCCTACTGGTGTACCCTATCTACTACGTCCTCTTCACCTCTGTGGTCCTTTCCACCTCCATCATCCTCTTCCAGGAGTGGCGCAGCATGTCTGCTGTGGATGTGGTCACAACTGTGGGCTCGTTCCTGGTCATCGTGGTGGGCGTGGCCTTGCTGCACCTGTTCAGGGAGCTGCAGGTTTGCATTCCTTCCCCACTAACATCCCTCCTCAGATGAATGAAAGCTTTTCTTCTTATTTTTTGCTAATAAAGATACGACGATGCAACCTTATACAGGAATCTGACGTTTGATTTCTCTTAATGCAGATTACAATGAAGCAGCTGACCAATCAGCTTTCTCAGCCAGTGGAGAGGGAGGGACTTACAGAAGAGGTCACGACCAATGGAAGAGGAGGAAGGAATAAAAAGGAGGATAAATATGGACTGATGGACAATGTAGTGATAGAAAGTCTGCCTCCTATGAGAGAGGAGGGACCCAGAGTCTTCATAATCAGCTGAAAAAGAGAATTTCAGAAGTTTCTGTACTGTTACTGATATTTCCTGCACTTTTTCAAACTTTTGCTGCCATCTTAGTTTATGCTATAGGTCCCTCCAATCTCACATGACGGTATTCAATGGTACAGTACTAGTTGACCTTTTTAATTTGTAAATATTTAAGAAATCTTGCAAGTAAGTACCAATTTAGTAGAGGGTTCAAATAATTTATTGGAAATAAGTACTTTAGAGCCCACACAAAATATGCCGTCAAAGGAATAAAAAATAATAATAATAAATAAGTTGACAGAAAACAAGAAAATCCAAAAAATGGATCAAAGTTTACCATCAAACTGGTTAGTTAAATAATATCAAACTGCTCCTCATAGCTGTCATTAGCCTTGAGCATTTTAAAGATTTTATTCTTTTTGATCATACGAGTCGACGACATTAAATTATCAGATGAGTTGGTGTCTTCTGTTAGACTGATGGCTCCAAACTGGCTCTGCCAGGAGGTTTGGCTGGAAAGATGAGTTTTTCCCTGATTTCTCAGACTGTTCATAAATCACCAGTTGGACTGGCTGAGTCCCAAGAAGATGTTAATTTAAAAGACCATCATGGCACTAAAGAAGGTTTTTTTTTTGCAGTTGACCTTTTCCCGCTATTACCTTTTTTCAAAGTTTTTGTGCTACTAGTGGCCTTTATTAAACAGTAGGAAGGAAGAAAGGCATAGAGACTAAATAAATTAAAAAGTCAAATGTAATTTTAAATATTCTTTTAAATTGGTGATTATCTACATTTCCATCATGTACACTTGTTGTGACAACTTGTCATAGGAGGAGGTTCACTTTTTTATTTTAGCTGTTTTAAACAGACATATTGTCCTAATTTATTTATCATAAGAAAGATGGTATTAGTTTAACAGGAAGCATTTTTAATCAATCACCATTTTTCAAGGGTGTCATTTATTTGGGTGTTGTCACACTCTGTGTGGCCTGATTGTTGGAAACAAGGAAAACAAAATAAGATTTTGCGTGTTATGCAAGGCACTGTGCTGCTTTCAAAATGAACAACCAAACTTCACCTTAACTTGTTTTGGAACTGGACTGGTTAGAAGACTCTTCACTTTTGGTAGGATTACCTACCATTCCAACTCTGAGGTGCATTAAGTGTGGGTCTGCTTTCTCTGCTGTTTTTTGAAATCCCTTCAAAAAAAAAAAAAAAACTGAGATGGAAGACATCTCAGCTTCTGTTGAAGTGTTTGGTGACTGAAACTAGTTTCTTTCAGCTAAAGTTGTAAACTTTCATTTAGTGTCTTATTATTTTATGTGTTACAGTGACAATTGAGGTACTAATTAAAACAGATATATCACATATGAGGTTAGAAATGGGTCAAGCAACATTTTCTTCTGAGTCAGTGTAACAGTTGTCTGAGATTCAGTATCGTTAAGAGCCCTTCCATCTCGGTAGAGGAATGTAGACACCAGGCCTGCAACTAAGAATTAAATTGATTAATCTTATCAATTTTTTTTCTAGTTGGCAAAAAAAATTACATACTGCAGATTTTTCATTTAACTATTTTGTGCTTTTATACAATACTAAATACATTAAAATATGCAAATGAACAACTCAATTATGTTTTAAAATATATATTTTCTGCCTAAAACACAATGCAGTGTATTTTTTTCAGTTTTAACTGTTCTTTCAGCAAAATGACCTTTCTTTGAATGTGTGTACTCCAGTTAACTGGATTACTAAATTAGTTGATTATTTCATTAATCGATCATGATTAATTTGATGTATCAATTCAGCCCTAAGGCATAATATTGTAATTTTCTTTTTATTTCCACTTCTGAAATGCTAAACAGGAACAAAAGTTGAGGGTTTGAAGAAATTTAACCATTTTCTTCCAAAAATAATCCTCCATTTTACTTTGCTTTCAGAAATGGGTGAAACCACACCCCCCACAGTGCTTTGTGTAAATGGAGTTTAGTTTCTATGTGCTGAATTATCTTTTGCTTTGAAAAGGTGGAGGAATTTAATTACACAATATGGTCAATATGTGATCAATCTGAAAAAATGCAATATTTACATTTTGAAAAATATATTTGGTATACCGAACTGTCAAATAATCCTGACAGTTAAGGAAGCTTTTTGGCTTTCAAAATGAGACCTTCGTGCAAATTCTTTTACTGAAACAACTCAGAAGAATTTATATCAAGACAACTGATTTGAGTGAAGCTTATTTAATGAAAACTTTGCAATAAGTTGTGGTTTAGATTTATCTAAAGTTCTAAATACGTGGCATCGGGGCAGGGAGAAGTGCCTATTTATTTTCACCTCTGACTTTCAGTTGACAGAATCATTCTGTACATGAAATGTTATATCTTAAAAAGGATACAATACATTTCAACAGAATCCGTAAACGACTGAAGCTTTAAACAATCCAATTTAGCACCTCGGACATTTTTACTTGTTAAAATTGTCATTAAAAGTGGGTTTTAATTTTAATTAAGTTTGTCTGTTTATTGATTTACAAGTGTGCTGATTTAAAAGTGATCCCCTCTGATGTTGCTGTCATCAGACTGTGGCATGAAGAAATACATTACTGATAATGAAATGTCTGATCAGTTTGTCCTGAGGTCTCACCCTGCAGAGTTCCTCTGAGCTGAACACTGGAGTAATGAAGCAGACAAAACTCAGGGTGAGTCTAACCTGGGAAATGTAGGTAGGTCAAAAACAGCAGATCAAGATGTTGAAAGTGAGTGTTTGCTGCTGAACACGTTTCAGTTTGTGAAGCTTAGAGCAGTGTTTCCCTGGTTCTCACTGGCCTGCATGTTTTAGGTGTTTCCTTGCTTCAGCACAGGTGATTTCAATTAACAGGTTTTGCTGAACTGCAACCAGCTGAATGAGGAGCGTTAAAGCAGGGACATTTCTCAAACATGCAGGGCAGTGTGCCTGGAGGACCAGGGTTGGGAAACACTGGCTTAGAGGAACCAAAGAACAAATAAAATTTTTGTTTCAGAATTCACCTGATTTTTTTTTTCTTTATCTCTTCCTGATCATTTCAAGAAAAACAAAGTTCTTTCTTTGAGAATTATGTTGAACTCTCAAACAAAAAACTTTAGTTTGAGAAAGACCTCAGTCACATGAGAGAAGTCTAGATTTTGCTATAATTGTGTTTTCTTGGGATTTGATTTAGTTTTAAGCAGGCTTTTGTAACCCTGCTTACAAAAGCAGTTGTGAACATTTCACTCACATCCCACTAACACTAAAGTTTTCTTTTCACTAAAAGAAAACTTAAGAAAAGTAATTTATCTAAACATATTTTGGCTTCAGTTGGAGTTTTCTATTGTTTCCACCCCATATTATATTGTTCAATATAATGTGACTATAAAAAGTGACTTTTAAAATTTCCTTAGATTAATGACACAACCTTTTCTGTTTCTGACAAAAGTCAGTGCATTTGTTGCCATATATGATGCTGAACAGTTGTTACCATGAAAAGTAATTCAAAGAGAGGAATGGGTGGGAGAGTGGCTAAAAGGGTGTTTGTTTCATAATGTGACAGTACACACTGCCAGTTAATTAATGTCACACTAGAAACAATGTTTAAATATGTGAATTGTGGAAATGATTCACATAAAAAAAAACCCTTTAAATTCATTAAATGCAGAGCACAATAACTATCACAGCAGTTGCTGGTCGATATGAGCATCAGGTAATATTAATTGGATAGTCCAAGAACCTGTAACATTCAAGCCTGAGCTGCAGCTCCAGTGAAAATGACAGAACAAAGCTGCTTATCTATTCAAATTCTTGATAACAAAATGATAAAGAAAAACTTATAAAACACTTGAACATTCTTTCAATTTAACAAGTGATGTAGTTACAGAAGCAATTTCAGTTTGCTGGTTCATCTCTTACAGGAATCCTCTAAGATTTGAACCTGAGTGTTCATAAATGAATTCATAATTCTGCTCTGCTCAAAGCAAAATACAAAAATGTTACTTCTCTACAGGTAGCAAGGTGCAGCCATAACCAATATCTTCATCACAATAGTCAAAAATTTTACAAATGTATTGCTTCCTAAAATTGAGAATAAGCTTTCCCATTTTAAGGCTCCCTGAGGATTAAATTATGTTTTAGTTTAGCTATAGGTAAAACCTGTGAGCCTGAAACTGTCCTTTCATTTCTAAAACAAGATTTTTTGCCATTGTGATGGAAGCTTGAAGAAATAAAACATTGTATTACGAGGAGTTTGAACATCATTATTTTTTAGCTTCAATAAGGCGGACTGACTTAAACTTGTCTGATCTGTATCTGACATCACATACCTTACTTATCTCTTTGAGCAGCACAGATCACTTCAAGTCCTGCTGTGGGAAAACCCTTCGCTGCTGTTGGTGTTCAGACAGAAACCTCTGAGGACTAATTATCCTGCAGCATGGATCATCCAGAGGCAGACTGTCAGACAGGAAACCACCTGCAGGCTCTGTCTAGATGATCGTCCGTCACTTTAGCACCTTCACTCTCAAGTTAAAGCTTGAGAAGGGACTTAAAGTGACAGCCTATGGCATGGTTCACATGCAGTTCTCGTCCTGAAAATCAGTTGTTTATTCCTACCCAGTTGAAACTTAAAGAAGTAATTCAAGGCTTATCCAAAGTATGCTGAGAGCTGCTGATGAACTATTCACAGAATATTTAGGTTGATCTTGTTTGAAAGTCTCACAGAAGGGCACTTCCCCCCCAGTACAATACAATCATTCCAAATCAGATCCAATTAAAGAGCTCAATTAAATGTTTTTGTAATACATAAGATTCAGTTTATAAATGTAGTTCCTTGCTAAATTTTTATACTGCACACGGAAAAAAAGAGAACGGATCGCTAACTTAAAAAAATTTAGTTCACTACATTTAATCAAATTAAGTTTGTTTAACATGACAATTTAAACTTAATACATTTACTTGGATAAACTGAATTTAATTACTTGTAACAAGTTAACTCTGTTTTTAAGTCGGATCACCTGTTTTCTTTTTTCAGTGCATGAACTTTGTCACGTCACAATTCCAAACTTTAATCTGTTTCATTAGAACTTTATATGAACGACTGAGAAGTGGAGAGGAAACAAAAGAGTGACATGCATATCTTTTCAGCCCACTTTTGATAAGATGTAGTGAAGCTAATTGCTTTTACAAGTCAGTTAATTCTCAGTATATTAACAGATTTTCTGTAAAGGCCTCCAGACTTGTTGGACAATTTTTGAAATTTGAAAAGGTTCAGGTTATAAAACAATGTTCGACTAGTCAATAAGTTGTGTATTATAAAAATTATACCTTTACAAAAAAGGTACAAAGTAGAGTTTAAAATGTTATAAGCCATGAGAAGGACACAGTCAACATGAGAAAAAGATGTTTTGATCAGATGGGAGCAAATCTACAGTCAGAACTATGATGGAATAGTTTAAAGAATATTATATCAAACATTGGTTGTGATATTTTATTCATGAAGGAGCATTTAAAATGCTCAAACGTCACCGAGGTAATTTGTGAGTTTAGTGCTTCTGTCAGTTCCTTAAATGTCCACACTGTGTCGCTGTTACACAGAGAATCTAATATTTTGTAAGAGGGGCTGTGTGTGAGCACTAAAATGAGTAAGAATCACACTGCATGTATAAAACATCACACATAGACGCATACAGATGTCTGAGCTGCTGAAGCATTATACACACTGCAAATAAGTGAGAGCTGCAAATCTCCCACTTGCCTGCTTTAACCTGCCTTTATCTCCCCTGTGCTCATTAGTATTCAGAAATTCAATAAAGAGGAAATGTGTTTTAGCTGAATTCACCTCCTCACTGAATGGTGACCTGAATATTCAGTAGTACTCCCTTGGAAGCTCTGTGTCGGCACCTGATCGACTGCAAATGTTGGAAATGTTTTTCCAGCTCTTAGCCTCAGCCAGAAGTTATCACATTTGCATGAAGGCATGCAGTGAGCTGTAAAGCTCTGATGATGATGGTCAATTCATACAATGTCACAAACTGTTTAACAGAAACTGTTAAAAACACATCAATGAGGCAAACTGCTGCCTTGCTTTTTCACTATGTACCTTTTAACTCCACACATGCACACACACCCCCACATACATAAAAGACTAAGATTGCACATATAAACTAATAAAATATAGACTCACCTTTTGTATGTCTAAGAGGGACTCAATGTTTGTATGAGAGTGATGTCACGGAAGAGGCGGGGCATCATTTGGAGATCAGATCGCGCATGCGTTGATACGACAATGACGTCA
>CAEGAE010019261.1:0-28248 GCA_903067095.1 Girardinus metallicus | reverse complement strand
CTTCAAGTTAACAAAGTGAGCTATTATTGTTACAGGTTAATTTTCTAAACTATAGAAAAGTAACTGTTAGAGAAACTCAAATGTGAAAAATTGGACTGATATTGATATGCGATAGTAACACTGCTGTTATGTTAGATTTACCAATGTTTTATTTTATCTTTTTTTATCCGATTACCCGATTAATCGTAAGAATAATCGATAGATTACTCGATTACTAAAATATTTGTTTACAACAGCCCTAAAAAAAATCTTAACAGATTGAAAAATCTGACCCAAACAGAATATAAAGATATGTATGAAGCACCGAGGGAGACTAAATTCAGTCACATGGTTATTTTATTTTATATTTGTCACTACTTAACTATAGGGCAAGTGTTGTTAAAAACAGATGGCAAAAATGATCAAGCATAGACCATAAAGAGTGTTCCTAAAGGAAACTGCTTTGGATCTTCCAACAGTAGTGAGGCTGTAATGCAAAGAAAAGCTCAGGAAAGATGATACTGCTGGCTTCTTTAAGCGTATTCTGTGACCTTTTGTCTTGGCGATATTGCCACCTCAGTCAAATTCACACTATCCTCTGCATGATGCTGCACTTCTGCAAACCAAAGTCATCTTTTTCCCAAGGTCTCACCTTCTTATCAATTCGATTCAAAAAGCTTGATCAGCACGGCAGCATCACTGCCTTGTCTCCCCCTCGGCGTCTGCATGTGCCGGTGCTGCCTCTTTAAGGGCAGAGGGGCTGCTGGGAAAGCAGTAAGAGAGAGAGTAGGGGTGTAAGAAAGGGAGGGGGTTGGGGGGGGGCGCGGGCCCTGCAGGACCATTTGTGCTGAAGCTCATTTGCACAGCGACACTTAATTGGCTACAACAATTAATTAATGTGTTGGAAAGTTGGCACAAAAAGTTCATTTAAGAGGGTTTTAATAAGCAATTAGAGGAAAAGCAGCGAAGAGGGGGAATTACTGGAGAGGAAAAGAGGAAAAAGCAGAAATGGAACGAACGTCTGGCTACAAGAGACGTGAACGCCCCTCTGTAGCTGGCTGCCGTGCTCTGTCTCTTTCGCTGACCTTTCACTTTTGAAGAGCAGATGAATGATTAGGCGTCATCGCCGCGCCATCGTATCTCTCTCTGATGCCCTCAAATCCATGTTCTTAAGTGGACTCAAAACCCATAATGCCCTTATAGCGTACACGTCTTAACCTCGGTGGCCCCTCGGTGCCCCTCCCTTCCCTCGTTCTTGTCCTGGTGCCCAGTGTAAAATATCGCATGACTAATGAGCAGAGCAGGTTGGAATCCTGGGGAAGATGTCCTTGGAAGACGAATGCATTTTCAGCAGAATAATTAACTTAATTAACAAATTCACATGCATATTCATCAGCCTATTAATGTCTGCTTCGCGCTGCTTGATGAGCAATGCAATAATAACCGTTTCATTTGCATATTTGCGTTCACACTCACACCCTTCTCCAAATAATGAAGAGAAGACGGTGCAGGAAATTCGGAAGGGTGCTAAAAAAAAAAAAGTCGCTCCGGCTCATCCTGAACGAAAGTGAGCAACCTGCATATGTTTACACCTGAGAAGTTTCTTTTTGGTTGTTTTTGCTGCGTGCCACATTAGTAAAACTAGAAGAGACACTTTTCGTCTCGCTGCCTGCACCTCCAGCCTCCTTCCAAAGATCACCGCGGCTCCCTCTTTGCTTCCTCTCTTCCAGCTCCAAACTCCATCTTTCCTTCCTGTTTTGCGTCTCCTTCTATCCCCTCGTTTTACTAATTAATCCCCGTCATACTTCTGCTTAATTTATTTATTTCTTGCTTTTGAAGTCTGCCTTGTCTGCCTGTCAGTGTAATGTATGTTTTGCAGGAGAACTTTAAAGCTCCCTGTGTGTGTGTTTGTGTATACGGCTGGTTTGAAACTAAAAGAGCTGTAAATGGGGATAGAAATAAACAAATAAATGTGGGATGTGCATGTTCTCCAACTTCCTTGATTTTTGTTTTTGTTTATGTTTTAGGGGTTCATCCGGCATGTGCATTCGTGTACTTCCCTTCAATACGGATTTGTATCGAGTTCAGATGATGCTGCCTCTACGCAGCATCATCAGTTACTCTGCTTGATAATGTGTGTGTCCTGGAAGGCATCACAGGCTTTATATGTGTGTTTCTGTGGGTACACGCTGTGGATTCAACATGTATTGTATTATCTACACTACTTTTATTTGCTTACAAGCTCCTCTCTCTAATATTTTAGATGGCAGCGAAGTGATGGTGACATTGTGGTGCTTTATCGAGTTCAACAGTGTAACTGCCTTTTCTTTCAAGGAGGAAATAAGTGTCTGTGTGCGGGTGTGCGTGTCTTCGGCCAGTCTGTGCTCAGACACCAGCAGTTTGTGGAGCAAGAATAAAAAATAGGGAGTGATGCCAAGGGAGTCCCTGGAGAAAAATAGAGGAGACAGAGAGAGAAGAAAGAGGATGTGGAAAGGATTTTGCACACACATACGCACGCACACCCCCACACACACACTCTAAAGGAGTCACTGACTATCTATCTTAGCTGTAGTGAATTACAAAGCTCACACTCATTTTAGATAAGGTTTATAGTTAAGGTGGTCAAAACATACAGATGCATTAGCTCTTGTCAGAGGCGGCCAAACTTTATATGAGGCCCTGGGCAGAATTTCTTTAGGGGTCCACTTCATAGGGTCCATGGTTGAATTTTTGTACTCTGCATTCAATTCAGCTTGATTTATCAGTAAGTAGTGTCCAAGCAATTAATGAAATTTGTTTGAAAATCACAGTCCCTTAACATTATTATTATTTTTATTATTATTTAATTATAAAGGATGAAGGATTAAACATATGATCAAGAGTTACGACTTTTTTTTTTAGTACTTTGAAAATAAAAGCCTAGAGATTTATTGGTAATATTTTTGAAAATGTTAGCATCATGTGACTATTGGTTCTGAAGCAGCAATTCAATATTAAGCTTAGATCAGCTACTTACATCTATTTCTTTGAATAGATTCCTGCAAATGTTGTTTTCAAATTTCTAATAGGAATATGTCACTTTCGAAAACGAGATTTAGTTGCCAGTTCATAATAAAGCTTAGAGATATTTTTCCAAATAAAATCTTCAATGTTCTAAAGTTTAGCTTATTGCTAAAATGCAGTAGGTTCTGCATTACTACCATAATGATGACAAAGGGATTGTTAACTCTTCTAAATAAAGCTAATATTAGAATCAAGAAGGAAACTTTCAGGTTTTCAAAGAATATGTTATTGCATTATTGGTTGGACCCAACCAAGGCATTGAAAAAGTGATTGCCTTTGTTTTTCAAAATAAAGCTCAGAGATGCTTTTTTATGGTGTTACTCAGACGTAAGCCAGACAAAATATCCTTATTATGCTTTCTCACTAATCCACATATGAACAATCACACTGCGGCCTTAATAAATACTACATCCTTTTATTTATCTTAGATAAACTTCTACTAAGTTCACCAAGTGTCGCATCATCAAATTAAAATAAGACTGTAAGAAGGTTTTATTTACAGTTTAAATTGAATCTTGAACCTTTAGCAGAGTGCAAGCTCTCAGACAGGTCAGAAAACCGCTCACTCTCAAGTCCTCGCAAAGATAGAAGCAGAAAAAAACACTCACAGCTTGAGGCCGATCTCTCACCTTTTTGTCTCTCTGTCCACTCTCTCCCTCTCCTCCCCTCCGTCTCTCTCTTTTTTCTCCATCTCCCAGCTTGCTGAGGTGACACCCTGTGTGTGCATTGTGACACTGAGCTGTCACCTCCCACTCCTTGCATCACACCTCTGCCCCCTGCTGGGCAAACCGCGTCACGGCATCCAGACGCCGCCTCCGCCTCCTCCTCCACCTCCACTGGCACCACGGAACATAACTTCACATTCTGTCACGCTTTCAGTCAAAATTTCTTTTTGGACTGAGGTTATGTGATAACTTCAGACTATTTTGCTTTTTGATTATTTTGCGATTCCAAATATTTATTTATATTCTTGGTTTGATCGTGCCACAATATTTTTTAACCTACCAAGGCAATTTGGTCAGCCCTTGCAAAGATGTAATAAAAACTTGACATAGAATTGGCTTTATTGCAGAAGCATAATTTTACACTGCAAAATAGCAGAAAAAAAATCCAACTTTCAATGTAGGCAAACTTGTCCATCGAGGCAAAAAATAAAATAAAATAAACCCCAGATTTAAAAAATAACAGTTTTTATTAAAATAACTAGTTTAATCATATTCACAGCACTTATTTTTTTTATTTTATTTTATATTTTTGTATTGTATTTGACGAAGATAGCACAGAGAGGGATCTGGATCTTTGACCTTTCTTCTTTGCTCAATCTTTAGTGCATCCAGAGTTCTGAATCCTCTGATGTCTCCTTCTCTGCAGCTCAATTTGAGTTTCAGGTCTTAAAACATGGAAGACGGTTAATTTTGTTTCCACCTGGAATGTTTGTTTTCTGAAAGTTAATTATTTGTCTCATAAGAGTAAATCAAACAGTTCCAGAGGGGTTTAGCAACTCCTCATGTTTGTAATTTTGATAGTAGGATAGAAAAGTTTTTTTTTGTTTTTTTTTCCTGACATGCCTCCGAAACAGTTTACGTGGATTATAGATTGCTGGTTATGAAGATTTGTTGATGCCAAGATGTCACTATTTGCTGCAACAATAATAATTTTTCTACCCTCCCTCCAATCCTCAGTGATATTAAGATAAACTTGGTCCTGAAAACCCTTCATATTGTCTAAACATGCTGCAAATAAATAGAAAAATAACCATTGTTTTTATTGTTAAACTACTCTGAAACCATACAATTTTCCGTTTGTTTTTCAGCCCTAACAGCATCCTCGTTATCTCAGAGATGATGATCTCACACACATCCTAAATTTCTGACCTGCTACCATCCTCAGTTTAATATTTCCAAATTCGCAACTCGATAAGCTGGAGAAGAGCCACAGATTCTGACACATGCAGATGCTCTAACATCAAATTAATATCTTTTACAAAGACTTTTTTGGCTACTGTTCTGCAGGTTTGATGAATATTTTAGCACTTGCTGCAATCAACAACAAGAAAGTCAAGAAAGTTGCCAGGAAGAAAAACTGAGAATAATTTACCATCTTGTTAACATTTGAAAGAATTGGATAAAAGAAATGGTGCATGATCTTTTTACAGGCTAAAGGGGATTTTTCTTTTTAAAAAAGAAAAAAACAAACTTCAGGTTTTAACACAATCATAATCAGGTAATAAAATACAATACTATGAAAAATAATTGTTCCCCATACAGAATTCTTCTGTTTTCATGTTTTGTGACACTTAAAAGTTTCAGATCATCAAAGAAATCAAGTTAATCTGAGATATTACAACAGCATCTTCTAAATGATTATGTCATTTATTAAGGGAGAACAAGCTATCCAACCTAGCCCTTTGTGAAAAAGTAATTGTTCCTGAAACCTAATACCAGGATATTTCACCCTGATTAACAACTGCTATCAAAAGCTTGCTACTAGCAACGAGTCTTTTGCGTCAATGTGGAGGATTTATAACCCACTGTTCCTTGGAGAATAGTTTAAATTTAGCCATCTAAATTCCTGAACAGCTTATTTAAAGTCAAAATATTTTTCAGTAAATGTGAGACAGCCCTTTACCCTTCTTTTAGATCCAGATAATTTTTGTTTTATGACTCCTCTTCAGATATCATTTCTGCCAAGTGTCTGTCTTAGTGAAGAGTCACAAACAGGGACCTCAATCGACACAAGTGAGGCCTACAGACAAATATCTGGGTTCCTTTCTGGATCAGTAGTCAGTTTACTCTTGGAGTCATTTTTCTAACAACTGGGAAGGTTGAGCACCACAGCTCCATGTTTTCAGTATTTGTGGGTAAAGGCTCTCGCTGCAGTCCACTGGAGTCCCATAGCATTAAAATGCATGACTTTGTAACTCTTCCCAGACCGACAGATGTCAAGGATTTCGTCTCTCAGATGTTCTTACATTTCTGTAGATCAGGACATGATGTGTTGCTTTTAGACACCTGTTAGCCTACTTCGTGTTGTGCGACAGGCTCTACTTAAATAGCTTCCTGCCAGTAATCAGCCTAGTGGAACTAAATAAAAAGTCACTATTGCTTGAGAAAATGGGAGATTACTTTTCGTGTTGGTTTGGAAAACTTTTTTTCCTTTAATAAAAAGAATCATTATTTTAATAAAACAAAACAAAAAAAAAAACTGTTAGTTACATAATAGGAAATTATTTTTCTGCCTCGGAATTTGCTTTGTTTTGTTGCAGATAAGACGTTTGACGCCACGCAGCGACACTCCTGACTTCTCAGACTGCAGCATAATCCATGGAGGTAAAGCCACATTAGCGCTCAGCGGTGTCGTGCTCAGCTGATTGTTTGCGCTCGTCTCTTTGCCTTCTGAGTCACTCCGTGTGCATCGGTGTCTGTGTCCAGCCAGGCAGGCCATGCAGTGGCGAGCGGGGATGGAGCGATTGAGATATAGAGCATTAGTTGGTGTCATGAGTAAATTAGAGGCCAGATCTGTTTTCTAATCAGAGCACAAGCACCGTGTTAGAGGAATTAGGGCGACAGCTGCTGGGAGCTTTTTATTCCTCTCTCTCTCTCAGCCAGAGACAGGCAGACCCCAGCTCAGGGACCACCTCTTTACCGCAGCCACCTGTCAACGCCGGTGTGTGCTCGTGCACCACCACATCCATGTTCTCCATCCCTTCCTCCTCCCCCCCCCGCTTCACGACACACACACTCACACATACACGGGAGTGTGCATCCGCTGTAGTGCCACGCCAGCTTGCACACATGCTTGCACACCCAGGCAGGCCGTCTGGTACGCTGACCTCCCTCCGCCGCCGAAATTAATGACAGTGCAGGTTCCGTGCGCGCGCGCGCACAGCCGCTCGTGGCGTGTTTATGTTTTCCGACAAGTGTGAAGGGCCCTTATGAGATATCAGATTTCGATAAGGTGGAGTGGTGGGCGGCTTTGCATATGTCTGTTTACTATGAATACTTGGAAGGGCCTCGATGCAATACAACAGATTCATCCACAACATCAGCTTTCCACGCACGAGACGTCAAGAATCTGACTGATTCTGCCAAGGGAGGAAAGCATAATAAACTTTTACTGTAAAAAAAAAACAAAACAAAAAACGACACAATAATCCCCAAATGTCTTTCAGTATGATGGGCAATGATGATGAAAGACGATGGTGTTTTTATTCTAAGCATGATTGATGGCGCTTGAGGATGACTAAATAGATTGTCGTGAGCAACTTTCTCGGATTCTGCAGCTGACATGTCTTGTGCATGGGCAGGAGTGTGGGAAGGTGAGAGGTGTAGGAGGCGGCTTCGAGATTCACACCGTGTCAAGCTCCAGCATTGGGAACGCCACCCAGTTCTTTACTTATTTACTTATTTTTCAGGTCCTCTGAATCTGTGGAGTCCTTTTCAGGTGAAGAAAAGCACTAAGTTGTGGTCGGATAATTCTGCTGTGAATTCAGGCTAACTGAGCTGATAGTTCAGGTGGTGCTGCCAAAACATGAGCTAGAACTTTGACAGCAAACCTTTACTCTGGTGCCCCTAAATAAAATCATCAGTTTTGCTTTTCAAAATCACCTAATTATTCTGAATAATGACAGAATGTAGAGTCCCATGGTGACTTTGGAGGAGCTGCAGAGATCTAAAGCTCTGTTGGGAGAATTTGTTGACGGCTGCTGTCGTAGGGTGATGTTTTGAGATTTTGAACTATGTAAATTTGAGTGTGCAGGTGCCTGTTTGTGATTATTGGACACAATGTTTATGTAAACACCTTGAAAATTGTATGTGATGCCGTTTAATTTTATTCTTGTTTTTACCTGTTTATTTTAGTTAGCGAGGTTAGTAACTATCATTTGCTGTATTTGTTTCGAAAAGGTAAGGCTGATTAATATTTCAGGTAAGTTTCTCTATTTTGTTGTTTTGGTATAAATCTCAGATCCTTCTCAGTGTTGGAATCTGGAATGTAACTTCATATTGTTTAAATAAATGACTGTAAAATTGCATAGCTGTATTTTATGGCTGGTTAAGGTCTGATTAGGATGAATAACCTTCACGCTGCGACCTGACCATACATAGACCGGCCTGCACAACAACTCAAAAAATCCAGCTGTGACGGATGACTGACAAGAAGAAAAAATTGTTAAACAGAAAAATAAGTCTTGTTTGCATTTTTAGACAATTCTCAGAGTGTTTTTAGCTGAAAACCTATATTGCACATCAACCTGATCCCACCATGTCCTAGGTGATGGTGGTGACATGTTGCTATAAAGATGCTTTTCTTTATAGCAACAGTTTTTCTTCAGAAAAACTGTTAGAGTATGCAAAAGACTTCAGACTGAGGAACGGCATGGATCCATGTCCCACCCCAAACATGCAGCCACAGGCACATTTGGACAGTTTAGATCAATGCATAATCATGTGCTAGAATGGTCTAGTCAAAGGTCTGGCCTAAATCAAGTAGAGAATAAGTAGCAAGGCAGAGTACAAGTTATTTTGCAAAGATGACATAAACGTCTCCCTGTTGATTCACAAAGCTGGTAGATGTTCTCTAAAGACTTGCAACTGCAGAGAAAAGCTGTGGTGCAAACTGTTGACTCTTCACATTTACATTTTCAGATTTTTATTGTTAAATATATATAATTCTGTTGTTTTTTTTACTGTTGAAAACTAAACAGATACTGCTAATCAAAGTTAAAGTAGGTGAAAAACCAAGACCATTCAAAACTTTGACTGAAACATGCAGGTTCCATGAAAGCTTAGAACTTAATGGTGATGTACTTTCAACTATGCAAGATGCAAACATTAATGCCAGATTTTATTATTAACTTGGTTATATATTTATTCTTATTTGTTATGAGTGGAACATCTTAGCGCTTTATTCAGTCATATACACAAAAAGTCTTTATTTCTTAACCAAGTCTTTTCTTTGTCCACATTTTCTTACTACAGAATATTTACTTAACCTTTTGAGACAGGATGCAAACATCTCTGCTCCTTTGCTGTAGCTGCTTTTATGTAAACCCTGAGGGGATGCTTTCTTAAATCAATGAAATTTTAAAAATTGCAGTACATTTAACATGCATCATTGCTATTTTTCCCTGCTGCAGCTTCTGGTGCTAAACATTTTATTTCTTTCCCAGAAGTGTCATCTTTTAGAATATCTTCTTCAGTTTTTGTCTAGCAGGTCGACAGTTGTACAGAGAATAACCTTTACTGAATCCTAAATTAAAGAAAAACAATTTCATCTTAAAATTATCACACAATTGTTGAAGCCTAATGTGCCAATTGCAAAGCATTTGCAGAATCCTTCTGGATTGTCTCTTCCCAAAAATAACATCACACCCACAACTGTTGCCACACACTAAAGCCCAGAAGATATTCAGCAAAAATATATAGTCTCTGACTGAATAATAGCTAGTTCATTGAACCAGTCCAAGAGTAAAAATCTGTCTTTTGTCCATTTGTGGGAAGTTTAAGTGACATTCTTGTGGCTTTGGAAGGTAATTTGCTCTTGGTTGAAGTCTGAAAGAAAAATAGCTCACGCATCTTAACCTGTACACACACTGGCCTCCTCTTTCTCTTGCACATCCCACACATGTGTGCCACCACACAGTGTCATAAATAGACAGACAGTGCCAATCGGAGGCCTGGACCGGTGCCAGCTCTGCAGCAGCTCTGTAGTTAAATTATTAACACCAACTGGGAGGGAGACAAAGAGAGAAGCATATCGGGCGGCTCGGCTGAGAGGAGAAAAGAGAAGTTGAACCAAGAAGAGATTATTGTTAGATGTGCTTATAGGAGGAGGAAAAATAAGCAGCCATCCAAAATTTTTATTATTTTTAACAGCAAAGTGGGAGATTTTGTGTTGAATTTAGAATGTTGGTGAATACCAATTCTGAACGCTGGTGTGTGTTCAGCAGAGCAAGGCGAAGGGGAGGAGAGACGGAGAGAGACATGGAGATGTTGGTTCTGATCCAGAGAGTTAATGTTGCGCTCATTGATGGATAGAGTGCCAGGAATGAGGCTCCATGCTCACACAAGATGGATGGAGCGCCGCTCCTTCTTGCTGCCTCCTAGAGTTTGATGTCTAATCTTTTTTAGCTTGCTTCTCCAAAGCTAAACACTGATCAGAGAGCTCTGCCACAAGAGATGCCGTCAGATCCCAAAAGGCTGCGGCAGTTTAACCAAAAACAGGTTTCATAATTTGTTAGCCAATCTTCCTCTTTTTTTTCTCTCTAATTTGACTTGTGTTCAAGAATTATAAAATATGGAAGAGAGAAAAATAAAGCATGAAACAAAAGAAGATCCTGTTATTTAAAGATTTGCAAACACATTTTTTTTTTGATACATGAAGAATGCAAAACAGACGCTTCAAAACGAAAGTTTGCATTTGGTAACTGGTGAATCTGAATGCATGTTACTAAAATATGATTCACAAAGTGTTTTGCAGTGGGCCTCAACACATTCATGCACAAAAACAAACATTGTTTTAAATCACATGCAGAAAAGAAAACCTTGTCTACTTTGTCTAAGAGGCCCCCACCTCCTCCACAACACACACACTCATACATGCAAGCTTTTTCCCGGCTTCCTCCTTTATGGCAGGGGCATCGGGGGGTGAAGTGATCTGTGCGAAAGCCTCCTGTTCTATGCGCCGCACGGCTGAGGAAGAAGGGGATTGTGGGTAGCTGCTGTCTGCAGGGGTGGTGGTGGGGTGACGGAGTTAGCGTCGAGAAGAGGGGTGGATGGGTTGCCGGGGCGGGAGGCAGCAGATGGCGTGCCACACTGTGAGGGCCGTCGGCTGGCATCCAGAGGAAGAGCGAGGGAGGGGACGACGGGGCGGTTGGGGGGAAAGATGAAGATGGAGGGAGGGGATGGTACGAGGATTGGAGGGGCACTGCTCCCAAAGTGCCAGCAGGCATCAGGAGAGAGAGACAGAGGTGAGGGGCTTTGGTGGGAGACAGGCTGGTAGACAGGCATGCTGGAGGGAACCCACAAATTCTGAGATTAGAGTTTAAGCAGGGCTTGGGAGCTGGATTTCATTGCTAATTGCATCCACTGAAGAAGAACCAAATCAACAGATTTGTCATTGAACCCTAATTTGCTGGCGACTTTTGACCTTTTCCGCTTCCACACAGTGTCGCCCCAGCACACAGTGCCGAGGGATTCACACAGCGGGCCAAACAGGGGTCCCCGACTGGCACATTGTTGTCTCAGGATTGCCACGGCTGTAGCGTGAGGTTGGCATGTGGAGGGCATCGACTTGGCATATGTACTGTGACGAGTTGACACAGGGTCTTTTCGGATGTGACACAAGTTCGGCAGACTTGGCATCAAGGTGGCACAAGACTGGCGGCGGGTTAGTGAGGGGTGCCGAACGGTTAGTGTCTGTCAGAGAGGTTACTGTTACTGCAGTTTGACTTGTGAGCTTCACATAACTTTTTGTGAAGCTCACAAAAAGTTATGTGAAGCCAAGGCTGAAAAACAGGCCAGGCTGAAAAACTTCTTTATTTGATGCCTAGTTCTAAACTTTTCAGAAATACTTTTCAGTGGCATAGTTGGTTGCCAAATGAAAGGAATATCATACAAGAAATATTTAGTTTTACAAATGAAATCTGAAACTGTGGCCAGGATTCATCCTCAATCAAGTCAATGCACTACAGAATCTGAATCTTCTTTTTCTGTTGCTACAGTTTCAAGCAGAGGCATAAAAAAGCAATTAAGTAAAGGTAATGCTACTTTAGAGAAATTTTACTCAAATCAAGGTTTAAAAATCTAAGATACAGAGGACGTTAAACCTTAACTTGTCTTAGATGAATAGTAAAAGCCATTAATGTTGTATTTTATGACATATAAAAAAATGTCCTCACACAACATTAATGGAGTAAAATTGGTCCCAACCAAAATTAATTTGACCAATGAGAGAACATCTACTCCTTTTCAACATGTGTTTATGCTTGCAGCATTTCATGGAGGCTGATGTCTACCTCCATGAAAAAACACAATGAATGAAACAGTTGTAAAACTTCTGTTTTTTGTTGTGTTCTCTCTCTCATGTTGCATGAAGTGCTGGCTTGTTGTTTCTCCCCCATATATCCAATGTGTTTGGTGCTGTTTGTTTAATAACGTTCTCTAAAGAACCTCTGTCACCTTCATAGAACAGTATTTTCATTGTGATTAGACATTTGGACTTTATCAATACGGTGACTTCTGAAAGCAATTGAGTGCACTTGATCTGTTAGAGGTCTTGAGTCTAAATTTCTGTTGCACTTTTAAAATTTTTCTTTAAAAAATATTGAAAGCCACATGTCTATTTTAGCACACTTCACATTAATGAACTACTTTGTGTTGTACTACCAAGTAAAATCCCTCCAAAACGTATTGACGTTTGTGGATGTAATGTGGCAAAATGTGAAAAGGTATATACTTTTGCATGACACTGAATAAAATCTGTTTCATCTCAAAGAAAGTCAAGAATCATGAAATATAAATGCTAAAGAGGGATTCCGTTCACAGTCTTTGAGAAAATGTACTTTCCACCCCTGTTTACTGACCTCAAAGCTGTTGACGCTTTGAAATTCTCACTCAGGAGATGGCACACAGGACGTAAATATTTCATTCCAAAAATCTTCTGTCATTTCGTGCTCACACATGCACACTGCATGGTAACGCTAACCCACATCTTGTAATTTTTTTGTGTTTAGGAGTCTTAAATTAATGGAGATTTGGTTGGTTTGGAGGTTGCCCCCACTTTTGCTTTACTTTCAGAACACATAGTAGCAGTTTTGAGCTCAATTGGGTGACATGCATTGTGATTTTTGATCAAAAGCTTTGAACTTGAGTTATAATTTAGGTCATAATCCAGTGCACCAAGGGGGCGTCGCAGGTGAACGGCTCTCCCTTTGTATTCACTGTGAGAATACCTCACAATACCTGCAAGAACTGTTGAAAATGAATCTCCCTCTTCCTCCCCAATTAAGGTGCGGGTAACAACCAGCACCTTCAGCAGAGCATGCACATATGCAGGCAGACACAAACACAGCAACAGACATACTCAGAGGCTTCTGCGTACACAAACATGCACAAACACACGTACACATCGAAATCACAACCGCTGCTGCTAGCACAGAGAAGGGCTGAACAGATGTTGAGGAATTTAAGATGCAAAGGGGAACTGGGACTCCCCCCTCCCCACCTCTGCACACAAACACACACACGCACACACACACCCTGTGCTCCACCTTAGCGTGCCCCCACCCCTCACATATGCACCCACACAACCAGCTTTACACTCTAACACACACACAAAAACCCTACATGTATAACCAATGTGATCTGCCTTGTCTCTTTTGATATGGTATGTACGGATGGTCACGCATAGCTTACACGTTTACGCACAAGTGCGTGCACAAATGGAGACACAAACACACACGTGCGCACGCATTGTGGTCCACATCCCCCTCCGGGCTGGCCCCACTCAAAAGGGGCACCATGTGGCACTCCATTCCCTCTGGCACGAGACTGCGGCTCTGCCAGCGTTGCATTGTCCTCAGCCCGCTGGAGAGCACGTGCCCAAACCGCGGACCCTCTCACCGCCTTTCCTCTTGTTTACCGAACCCGAACTGAGATGGATGTCGTTTGCTTGCTTTAGGTCTCCAAAGTGCACCGGAAGTCAAGATGAATGAGGTTGTGTGCTCGCGTGATGAAACGCTTTTGGGAAGTCGTGTTCCCGTGCCTCATTGTCTGCGTTTTCTAGTCCCGCCAACTTTCCGACCTTCGTGTAGCTTGAAGTAGTAAATATCGTGGTAAGGTGCTGGCACTGAGAGTTGACAGTTTGAATCTCATTCTGGTAAAAGCCAACATTTACACCCGAACTTCAATTTGCAAGCAGCAGCCTTTCTCATAATGATGTTGCTCGACAGCTGAGCAGCTTTGCTTTTTTTTTTGTTTTGTTTACCTCAGTGTTGGTTTATTCAGTGAGGAGTGTTACTTCTCGCTGACAGCAGCTAGTGGACTAATAAAGCAAAAAACTGAAAAGGTTTTAAGATAAAACATGTACATGTTATGAATTTTGAAGTAAAATACTTACCTTTAAATTGATCTATGATTAGACTTTTTATAGCAGAGAGAGGTTTTGCTTTTTACCAACTTTGTAAAGGTGAAATGCTGTTGAACTTTTGATAATTATGGGTTGTTATTCTGTTTACCCATCCTAATGGAAGTATTCTGGTTGCTCTTAGGGGTTTATACATACAGCTGTCCTGAAAGATTATGGTTTTAATTATTCCTTAAAGGGTTAATCCTCAAAATCATGTGTCAGTCTCTTTCTATTTAGCATAAATAAACATCCAAATCTGTCTACTGCAAGCCAAAAAAATGCTTTTCCATTTTTTTTATATTATGCAGTATACAAGATCATAAAACATCTCGTTTTCTTATAATAATTTAGCTAATTATACTTTCGAAGAGAACTATTTGTGATGTTTGATGGAAATTGGTTTAAGAGAGGACAGGTTTCCAATCTGTTGGAATTAGACAAAACTCTAAACTAATATATAACATTAAAAAGTATTCAATCTGTCTATCATTGTCATCTGTAGTGCAATTGTGGGAAGAGGTGTGCATCAGTTTCACACATAGTTTATTTTTGTTTAAATACAGTGCAGCATATTCTGATCATTTTCCTTGGATTGGTGCCACAGTTTTAGTAGTTCTTTAACAGTTTTTTTCTTTTCTTTTCTTTTAAACAACTTTTTTTTTCATACATAGCAAGTAATCATCATAATAAATGTATTTAACTAAGAACATTCACTTCCCCTCCAAAGATACAATCTTCCCCTACTGACTTTTTTAAATGTTCAACAGCCTTGAAGTCATGGCTGTGAGCAGGCCATTCCAGAAGCTTCATTTCAGCCTGTTTTATCCACTTCAAAGCCAGTACCTATTACTGTTTGGGATCAACTTTCAGTCATCTAGCTGGTGAAGGAAAGTTTAAATATTTAGGATTATGTCTCTTCATCTGCCTCACTACAGAGTTGAATATTTTCCTATCGAAAGATAGATAGTTTTACTTAAATAACACCGTAAATAAGAGTTTAAATAACACTTTGTTTCGTTTAGAAACTTGTTATCCGACACAGTTTGAAGGGGATCAAGTCAAGAGGTTAAGTATTGGAGGAGAACAAGTAAAACATGTGACTTCCTGTTCTCAAAGGTTGGGGCTTCGCAGACCTCAGGATGTGACCATGCAGCATGTTTTGGATGTGCATCAATTACACCAGGCTTGGTGTAATTCTCAGTTTCTGTCTGAACATATTTAACCTTTTGTTTGTCATGGAGAGAAGGCAAAGTTTGGGCTCCAGCATTTTTCCTAACCTTTAAACCCAGATGCTTTTAGACGATTCTGACTAAATCTGAAGTCAATACTTCAAAATTTCTCAGAATAGTTTATTAAAATCCAAACAAATTTGTCCAAAATGGTAGACTTTTTTGTTGTTTTATGGCACATTTTCAAGAGACATTTTTGGTCTGTGCATCTATATACCGATTATAAAATACCTAGATGAAACTGGTGTGAAAGGCTGAGTTTAGGGGGCGCTGTTGAGCTATAAAGTAGACCTGCTATTCTTCAGAAAGAGTGCAGCAATTTGCTAAGTGGTTGGTCTTAAAGATAAATGGCTCCAAAAGACTTTGTCATATTTTGTAAATCTGAATTTCTTCTTCTTATGTCTTTAAATATACTTAAGTTCCTAGTGTTCCCAGCACTGGTCCAGCCAATAAATGATGTCAAACAAATCATTTGAGGCTGGCAGAGAAGAACTACCAGACTAAAGAAAAAGATACAGGCCTTGTTAAACTGAGAGATAAAATAATCTGAAACTTTTAGCACCGCTTTATCTGAATGTACATACAGAATTCAGTTTATATGTATAAATTTTATTTAAAATCTGAATATTTAGAACATAAGTCCCATGTATTATTTTTATCTTAAATCACAAAAGTTGTGTTTGGTCTAAGCAGTACGCTATGGTATACTAAAAATAATCATTAGTGCACAAAACAAGCCAATGAATGACACTGTGAATCCTCCATTTTTTTCCTCATGGCTCCTCAGAGGGAAGAAGCTCCGTCCCTCTTTCCACCACACAGCTGCTCTGAGCAGAGAGGGGCTCTGCGGAGCTCTGCGGGGCTCTGAGTAGCTTTAGCTCTATGTGCTTGGGTGAGAATTAGCCAGCTTTTGTGCTCGACTTGCCTGCTAATCCGTTAATCTGGTGATGCTGAGGAGGGAGGCTGTGGAGGAAGACATGGTGTGTCAATCCACGTCTTCACGTCTCTCTTGGCACATGCAGCCAAAGAGAAAAACAGCAAAAAGTTGGCAGTAAAGAGTTGTAAGGCATCTTAGCAAATCAGAGCCTAATATTCTACATTAGTTGGTAAATGTTTGCTCTTGTTTTCTAAAAATAAATGCAGCAGCTCTCATGTTTATTTTAATATGATAATGGCGATGGATGCCATTTTCTCCACATTATTGCCTGTGGCAATCACAACTTTGCCAGGGCAGCTGTGGCCACACTGTGCCTGACACCCATCAGTGTACGAACTGGTGAATGACAGATTGTAGTTTAAAGCACTTTGGAGTCCTCATACTTCACGAAGTGCTATACAAATGCAGCCTATTTACTTCAAGGGCAGATAATCTACTTCTATTTCAAAATGAAAAAGAATCACTTCCTGTATCTAATTCTCTGAATAATCTTCAGAAACTTTTCAAAACTGTTGCTTCTTAGCTCCCAAATGGGTACTCTAGCTGTGTCTGTAGGGAGGTAGGTCAGTGAATTTTCACATTGAGCAGCTGGCTGTTGTGGCAGCTATAAGCACGGATGGGAACCATAAAACAAACATTAAAACTACATCCGACTGAAACTCTGAAACTCTGACTTCAGGAAGCTTTGGTTTTATTGTGGGATACACTCAAATTTTGGGTGTCTTTGCCGAATGTGTTATATTATTTAAACGTTTGAATAAAAACAAATGAACAAGAAAGACACCACAGAAAATTAACTACCAGCTGTACAACTCAGATGTTTCACAGTGCACTGGCTTTATTTTTGTTAATTGAGCATTTGCTTTCCATTTGATATTGAGCTCAGATGAAGATCTATTGCTGAAATGTAAAGACAAATAGGAACAAGAATTCATTTATTAGAGTAACACTGTAAAAAAAAAATTAAATTATGAGTTTTCCCATTCTTGTCCCAGGTTTCCTGTGTGTAACCCAGCCCAAGCTTATCCAGACTAATTTGAGATTGAATACAAGCACATATATAATGACAACACAAATAAATCCCATATTTCTCTATGTGAATACATATATTTTAATACACTGGATCACAATGATCACAACTAGAGCAAAGGATTGGAAGATCAAAATATGTAAATACAGCAGAAGTGGGGTTGCTCGATGATTAGATTATACCTCTGATAAAGGCATATGAATAACAAAGCTTCCAAACATGTCAACGTTGTCATGAATGTGGGGAATTTCCTGGTACGGATTGTGCAACCACACAGTAATGAAAGGCTAATGTGCCGGTGCAGAAAAGACGTTAATGCCAACTTAATTCCACTTCAGCTCCGAGGGAGGCTCTCTGTCCTCAGCCTGTTAATCTGCACCCCTTAAACCTTCAATCTGGGAATCTGTTACACACGCACACACCCCAACACACACATGCAGGCACAGACCCAATCAACCTGACAGTGCCTTGTAAAAAGAAAAAAAAAAACAGCACATACCTGTCACACCTCTGTTTGGCTCCTGGTCTCCATCCCTGGGAAACATGTGACATATTGCCCGCCTGCAGCGAGATTCTTCCCCATGAGCGCCGTTCCAGAGCAGGCCGTCCCTGGGGAGAGCGAGAGAGAGATGGGCCTGGGCAGAGGTGGAAGTGGGGGTAGTTGAAGGGGAGAGGGAATGGGGGAAGCAGTGAAAAGGGCTTGTTGAAGTAAAGGCCTGGATGGATATGATTAGAAGCTGCTGTTCATGCTCTTCGTAAAGTGTTGCTGCAGCAGGTCGAAGACAAGCAGCGACTGCCACTGCTTCTCCTGTGACCAGCTTTCCACACCTACATTTTTGACCATCCTTCTTTGCGAAATAAGTCAAGCTCATTCAGACTCGATGCAGAGAACACGTTTTCAGATCTTGGTTGAAAAATATTGGGACTTGGAGTTGAGTCTGGACTTTGACTGGACCATTCTGACATGTTTTACTGTGATCGATCTACTCAAATAATTTGACGCCTCTATTGTGTTTTTATTTTTCCAGATGAGTGCAAAGACACATTATCGTACCAAGTACATTTGTCTAGTTTCTGGTGCAAATATTTTAGTATACCTGAAATAAGACGGAAAAACTGACAAGTAGCTTTTCAGCAAGATATGGGAGCTTGTTTTAAGTCAATGATTCCTTAAAATTGATGAAAAAAGTATTAGTTCTATTGGCAGATTTGACCATTTATAGCATGGGAAAAGTGTCTTATTAAAAGAGAAATAATCTGCCAGTGGAACTATTCTTATATTTTTTTTTATCAATAGTAAGGAATCACTGACTTAAAACCACCTACTATCCAGCTGCCATCACCATGTTTCATGAAAATGAAAGTGTGTCCAGGTTTTAATAATTATAGGTGAAGTTTGAACAAAATTGATTGAATTGAATTTTATTTAAGGTTGTAAGATAAAAAGGCGATGAATGTAGTTATTGTTAAAGACTTGCATTTGTTAAACATTTATGGAAATCAAGGACTCCATTATGCTTTACAATACATTCAATTATTCAAGCATTCATATAAAAATTCAAGATGTTGGTGGTAACATTGTAACCATAGCTACCCTGGGACAGAATGACCACTACCAGCAGCCAAGGCAAGTGATCTTACAAAAGAAACAAAAAAACAAAAAAATGGTAAAAACCTTTAGAAACCTTGAAGAAATAATGATTAAGACTTTAATTTATGTATTATGGGCAGCTCCGGATCATTTGAATCGGATGAGAAACGGGTTTAAATTTTTAAAATGTATACAAAACATTTAAAACATTTGTCAACTGTACATCAGTTGCTAAATATATAAAATTACTTGTGTGTTTTAAACTTTCTCCTTTTAGATATTTTCTGATGAAATTTTACAGATATTTATTTGTGTTGTTTTATCACTGATCTGAACTAATTTTTCACAGCAGCACATTAACTGTTTTTAGCAGTGGCGTTTTTTTCCCCCCCTGTCGATGTGTTTTGATGGTGCATGTCTCCTTAATGAGACCAGAATGGGGACTTTTATGGAGACAATGTGTGTGTGGATGTGCATTTTTGTCACATATTATCTTATCATTTCCCCTCTTTCTCCTCATTTGTCCTCGCTCCTCTCCTCATCTTCTCTGTCTTCTCTGTTAATATTTCATTTGCCCTACCATATTAGCAGGCTGGTACATTAACCAGCGGTGCCAGTCGAGTTCTCTGCTTGTGGCTGGCTGTATAAAAATAAACACACTCTAGTTGTAATGAACAGATGTCACAGAATTTAAGCGTGCACCCCTCCTCCTCCTTCTCTCATTCTCCTCCTCCTCACACAAACACACTTCATCTTCCTCCTCTTCTATTTTTTTTCTGTTCATGCATTAAAGCACACATGCATGTTACACTCCTGCATGTCAGGAGAAAAAACGCGAGGAGCAGAAACCTCTTGTTCAGATCGGGGAGCAGGACCTTTTAAACACGTCCTCCCCAGTGAGCGCTCTCTGGCAGAAGTTCATGCATGGCAGACATTGTGCTGCTTTCTTCTCTCTGTCTCTATTTTCTTCCCTCCCACCTCCTCTGTTGCTGTGTATATCCGTTAGTCTGACAGCAGGTGGACACTGTGGTCATTTTGCAGACTATTTTCATGGAGGCCCTCCCATCCACATTGCAGAACCAGCCTGTCATCCTCAATCCCCGACGGCATCATCAGAACCCATTTTGTGAGCAAAGAATGGGCCTGGGTGTACAAGTGTGTGTGACTGTGTGTGTGTCCATCCCTGTTGTCACTCCCGCTCCTTTTTTTTTTTTTCTCACTGAGCTTGTGCCAGCTCTCTGTGTTTTCTGGCTGACAGCAGTGTAGGAGAGACGATTGTTCTCTACCTACCCAGAGACCCTCCCCTGCCAAGATTGGGATGAAAATCCTTTCTTTAGTGCAAACTCCTCACAGCCGGGCGTCTCACAACAAATCACGCACACAGACACACACACCCACACACACACCGCCACAGCAGTGGGTGGGAGGGTGAAACCAGGGTACAAAAGTCACTTAGACATGCAGGGATCTGTTGCAAACAGAGCCAGCCAGAGGCATAAGCAAACTAAGTTGCTGCATTAGGTCCCAAGGGCACCAGGGTGCCCCCAAGAGGCCTAGAGTTGTCATTGAATATATCAACGTGTTTAACCAAGTAAGTTTTTCCGAGGTCCAAGAAGAAAATCTTAAGATGTCAACTGTGGCCATAGCACCTCTTCATTTATTGCATTATGGCTGTTGTGAGTATAAAACACATACAAAGTTGCAGTGTATACTATTTATTTGCACTCCTATCCGTTTGTATGTTTATAAACCAAAAATACAAGATGCAAACATGTGCAGAGTCTGGATAAATTACATGAAAAAAATGCTGTCAGTAGAACCTATAAGTGCAGTAGTACTAACAAATTCCTCTGGGTTTCTTACTTGTGCTACGTCCATTTGATATTCTAACATCTGAGTTGTGATTTCTGAGGCAAACCGAATGCTCTATAAGTCTCACAACCTGTTAAAAAACAAGTCTCTACTGGGGAATTATGATGGCACATAATTGATTGAAAACAATTTCGAATTTCAATTTAAATTCCATACGTGATTAAAACATTTCTGCCGTATTTGAACTTGGGTCCTTCTTTCAAGCTATTTTGAGTTTGTTTTGAAATACCATATGAATTGACTGCAAGGATAAATGAGCAAGTTTGTGAAAAAGCCCATTCTCCTACATTTATTCGGTCTAGTATAGCAAATGGGCTTCAGATTAAAGTCTATTTATGGCCTCATCCCACCTTGGGCTTGCCCTTGTTACAAAAAACATATTTTTAGCTGTCCCACACTATCGATGCAAATAGCTTAAACTAAATACTTCAAAGTGTTCAGCTATTAAACGTTAATGTTTTCTAAAAATATCAAATGTTCCCTGTTTGCTTGCTAATTGGCTAAATTAAACAATTCCTGAGCCAGTTTGTGATTTTAACACATTTCTACACGGCTTACTATTTTTAATCTGATTCATAAAAAGTGTTTTGCATGCCAAATCTTTACAGCCTTCAGCTTTAAAATTAGCTTTAATTTGAGCTCCCACACAAAGAAGACTGTGAATGCACTTCAAAAGCAAATCAGATTACAGGTCTGATCAATTCTTATTTACATGAGATAGTTTGAATTTTTACAGGTAGTGAAAGTTATTTATATCACTAAGCGAATGCAAATTGAAATTAAAGGATTCGTTTCGGCTTAAATAATGCAACCAGCTGTTGACTATCTGAAAATTTTACAATACAAAAATATGTTTTCTTTTTTTATACTTTCTTAGCTTTTTAACTTTAACATTTAAATTAAATAGAGACAAACCTCTTGACACATTTCAGAACTCATGAAAAGAACTGCTTTTTTGTTTGACGTCACGTCACCAAATTAAAACTATGCATAAATGTGTACATCATGAGAATATCCAGCCATTACACTGTGTAAGAGAGAGGTAAGAGAAGAGAAGAAAGAATTTAGCTGTAGAATCCATTAATCATTGTAAAGATGCTGGCAAAAGCAGGTCAGGAAGAATGTCATTATCCACAGTAATGAGTTCTGCAATTGGCATAAGCTAAAAAAAAAAAAGCCATTCAGGAAGGAAGAGGCCATGCAGGGTCCTGCAACTATATGATGTGTCCCTGGTCCAAAACACCTGAATCAAACAGCTGAATTACCTCCTTCATTATTTGACTCAGGTGTGTTGAAGCAGAGACACATTCAAAAATGACAGAATACCAGCCTCGTAGGGATGCACAGATATGAGGATTTTGGGCCAAAATTGGTATGCAATATTAAAATAGCTGTACCCAATAACCAATATAAACCAATATTACCTAATTTCCCCACCATTTTAATAAAATGACAACAAATGTTCATATTTTACATTAACACCATTTTACCAATTTGTTAAGCTACAACTAATATCAGCAAATACTGATGTTAATGTTGATGTATCATGAAAACACAAAAAAAATCCCACCATAATTTTTGAAGCTTTTAAACGTGGGAACACCATCCAAACTGTGAAGAATGATGGTGGCAGTGTCATGTTGTGTTGGTGTTTAGTTGCCTTGAGGAAGACAGCACAACCAAGAAAGAACATTGTGTGGAATTTTCAAGATATTATCCATAAAGTTAAAGATTGGACCCAAGTGGACAATGACTCTTAGAATTAACTAACATTTTGCTACAAGTTACTAAAGAATAAAAAACAGTTCCAGGGTTGCTGCAGTTGCGAACATGTGCACAGTCCGAACTCCCTAAAACTTACTGTGAGACCCCAATTAGTTGATCCAGGTGATGCAGTAAAATGTTTTGCCAAACCGGGGATCTATATTTAAAGTTCTGAATATGAAAGTTGGATTATCTATGGTAACTTCCTTGTCTCTCCTTTGGCGCTCCTGTAGAGTTCTTGCTAAAAGTGTGAAGGAGCTCTGAAATGAAGATGGCGGCGATGACAGGAGAGGCGGGCACCGCGAGATTAAAGGTGGTGGAGATAGAAGGATGAAGGGAAGAAGAAAGATGAAAGGGGGTAAAGTGGTAGAGGCTCGGAGGTCGTCCGTGGAGGAGTGATCAGTGAGGTGGATGCGATGCCATCTGACAGGTCCAGCTGGGAGACCGCCCGCCCCCCAGCGCCGCAAACTGGTCAATATGGAGGCCAATTACTGCTGCCCATGTGACCAGGGCATCATCCAACCCTATCATAACACACGCACGCACACGCCTTTACACGCGCGCATACATGCCATCTGTGCAGACCAGTAACGACCCCCACGCCTTCATCCTCCATATCTGATCCAGTGGCGTTCCTACTTAACCTCCTAAACATTGGGCCAGCCACACTCCGGCTCCGGACCCTCAAGTGCACAACGCAGCTGGACTTCCGGGGGCGTGACGGGAAACTGTCGCGGAGGTTCTCTTCCTGAACATCTGGAAGCACACAAACCTACCTGGCCACTCTCCAAAGGGCCTCAAACCTACCTGGCGCTCACCCGAATCTCCACCTCTGCCTCTGCTCTCTTTGCTCTCCTGCTCCTTTTTCCTCCCCGCCCTCCTCCTCCGTACCAGGAGCCTGTCCCCTGGCGGAACCTCCAGCAGTAGTTCAGCTGGCCTGCCTGTACACTCCACCGCGCCCTTATTGTGTGACACCAAACAGATGTTGTGGAATTTCTTGTGAATGGACTTCTCCCCTTGTCTGGCTCTGGTAAAGAGGTTGGCCACGGTGCGCACGATAAGTTTTCTCTCTGCACATGTGGCGCAGTTTGTTGTTTTCTGCAGGTGCCAGAGGAGTTAACAATTTACCCTTTCTTTCATAATATTAAATATTTGAATGCATGTGTTATCTACGTGAGAGAGGCATGTTTAAGCCGCAGCCATCTTGTTATACCCCTAACAGATTGCAAGTGCTCACCATCTCCTGACCAGATTACATTCCGCTTCACTGCACTGAATAATCACATTTTTCATACTTTTCCTTCATTATATTTTGCAGGGGGGGAACATTCCGTTATTATTTTAACTCTACGTTAATTGGAATTCACACCATAGTACTTGTGACATTTTGATAATCGCACTTTTGACTGTTATGTCGGACAAACACTCCTGATTTTTTCCCCTTCTTACCAAGTTGAGTGAGAAAATGAGTGGGCATGAACATGATAATTTAAACAGCGAGATTCATTCACTCACTTTTCATCCTGAGTGGAGCACGGAGTGTCACTGGAAGTTTCATTTTTTATTTTTTTTTTCTCTCCTTTAACCTAATTTCCTGTGAACGCAACACTTTTCAGCTACGTGAAATTGCATGAACACTTAGAATTGTTTACATGTTTGTGTAAATGTTTGATCTGAATATTTATTAAACCCTTGATTTTGTCCTTTTATAACCGCATGATGACTTCGAACTGCTTTCGACATTAGTTCTAATTTTTCTGTGACGTGACAAAATCTAACGCTCTGGGAATTGTTTTTATTGAAATAAATGTCTGTTTTCACTTCTTCAAAGCTTTAGGGTTTTTTTCTTTAAATTTTTTTTATAGGAATCTTTAAAATCTAGTGATTGCTTTCATTGTGTAGTTCTTTTTTTCTTTTTTCTTTTTTTTTTTTGCGGCAATTTACCCGTCACATTTGTCTTTGCACGCGCGGAACCAGACTAATTTGTTGCAAGGTTAAAGCATGTCAACAGTCAAATTCCAAGAATGCAACACCCGCTAATTTCAATGCATGAGCTCATGTACGACACAGCGTAAGAGAGAGACATGCATATTTATGGAACAGCTATTCACAAAAAAATATGTCTTACTACTGCATGTTTATGAGAATGTGTGTTTCAAAGGGCTGCCCGGGATGAGCCCTCTCTCTATCTCCCCTTCTCGCTTTTTCAGCATCCTGGATAATGAACAGATGCTGCAAAAATTAGGAAAGAAACATCGACTCCTCCCAGCAGTGCCACTTTGGCCCGGTGAACCGCGGCGCACTGGCGCACGCCAGGCTGTCCTCCCCGGAGCTCCTGGTGCTGCTGCTGGGGAACATTAAGGGACTTGGCACGACTCTCCTCCGCCAGCCTGCCAGCCTTCTCTCTTCCTCACTCTCACCGGACTTCTGTGGAGGAAGAGGAGGTGGTGCTGGTTGTAATGGTGGCGCATTCGGGAGGTATTTTTTTGATAGATGCCCTCTCCATTGCTGGCTCGTTTCACTTTTGGACCAACTCCTGCAGCGTTCCTCCCTCTCCTCTTTTCTGATGAATCCAAAGAAACAGGGGCCTAAAAGTTACATAAAAGTGGAACAAAAAATAAATAAATAAATAAATACACACGGAGACAGAGACGGCCTATAGCTGCCTCTTTTAGCGTTTTAAGCAAACCTGAAGAAACCCCGCGGGGTTACTGGTTTGGTGCCCCGCAGGGAGTCCCACAGGTGTAAATATCTGCCAAATAGAACAGGTTGGAAACGGTGTTACAAAAGACACCGATTAACCTACAAAATTTAATACAAGGAGTTAATACTGTTCAGTGAGTCAGCCAAGCGCCTCCTAATCTCCAGAACGTTCCAGAAGTCTTTAAAGAAATCCTGTTGCATCAATAAATAAATATTGTTACAACTATTTCAGAAGTGCAATCTTTGGAAACCTAGGTTAACTGTACTTTCTTTTGTCATTCTTTATTTTTATTCTCTTTTTTTCTTGTTTTTGTAATTCACAGCTTCAAACAAGCAATTGGTTCATTTTCATGTTAAAACTGTTTTTAACTAAAGCTAATTTTAAAAGCGTTTTTCTTCTTCAGGAGAGAACCAAATGTTCATATATGCACACATAAAGTATAGTTGCATTAGGATAACAGGTGGCCGTTGACATATAAAAACAGACAATTGAACAGAAAAAAAAAAAAATTCATGTGATTTATTTCTATGTAAAAAAAAATAATGGTTGTATTGCGTTTTCTCATCAGTTTTAAATAGATGAAAAACAGCGAAGCATTTGCACATATAAATATTATGAGAGTATTTATACTGATGATCAACATCAGTGAACAAAAGTCTGCGCTCTTACTGCGCGCAGCACTCGGGACATTTTGGGGAGAGCATATGGGTGTCGGGGCAGCGCTCCAAACCCAGCCGGGGTGGCAACGGCTGCCCTCTGCACTCCTGCGACTGGGACCGTGTGTTTGGACACCAGAAAAAAAAAAAAATTGTGCATATTTACAGCGCAAAACTTTTCCTCTGCTGCGGATGTTAACGTGGATTGTACACATTTAAAATAATAATAATAATAATAATCTTATATCTGTGAAGATGATTGTTTTTATTAAAACGAATTAGAGAAAATAATATACATCTAAAAAATAAAGGTACAGTCGTTTTTCTAATATACCGCAGCGAAATTGGCAATTTCTAGCAAATAAATAACAACTAAATGAATTTAATCTTCGGCTAAATTACTGAGTTACTAAATTGCTATAGAAATAACTTTTCAGATTTTATTAAATCCATACGTTTGATCTTAGTAGTCTTTCTTATAAATTGAAATTATTTGAAGATGATGCACAAACATAACTGATTTCGTATAATTTTCTTATCATTTGAATACTGAAATATAATAGTTTGAATGTGTTAACATCCTTCCAAAATATGTCCTAGAAGTAATGCAAAATAACAAGAGCTCTCCGTGGTGCTGAAAAAAATACATTTTGTGTCTATATTGTAACTTTATTGGTTGAAACGCTTCCAGTTGCCATTGGAATGCTCTTAAAGTGACCTGACATTATCGAATCTGTTTTTTACACCTGCTGATCTCTTCTGAGGTCAACTCAAATAAACATTCATTTTGTCAAGACTGCCACAAAATTGTGTTGCTTTGTGAAAAAAAATATCTGTCGTCACGTATTTAATTTATTAAGAATGAATAAAATACAATTTCGCTTCTTCCTTTCCTTTTTATTAACATTAAATGCCCCAAAGTTCAAAGGACTTCCTGCTGGTTGAGGCTCACCAAACTGTCTATCTCCCTCTCTCAACCTTATTTGCAGGAACATTTAATTTATAGCATAAAATATGTGTTGCATGTTTTGTAGGTGCGCATATATGCATACAAAATAATCCATTTCCACAGTCTCGTTTATTGTTATTTTATTTTACCACACAGTTGGTTGAATACAAAGTTGAAAGATTTGAATTTCTATGAAAAACAAAGCAAACAAAACAAAAAATGAAAACAATGGCCAGCAAAATAGCGTTCCCTTCATTTCCATTGACTATTAACAATAATTACAACATAAATAATAAAACCTGTCCAATAATATTAATAATAATAATAATAATAATAATAATAATAATAATAATAATAATAATAATAATAATAATAATAATAATAATAATACATTGGCAATAAATTAAAACTTCAGTTGAATAGCCCTGTTGGCTAACAAAACGATATAAATAAATAAATAATGTCATAAATATCTTCCATTGTCAGTTCTAGTGTCTATCAGACTGTTGACTTCAGTTGAAGATTTTGGCCAGAGCATGTCTGTCAGGTTTCCTATGTGTGATTCCAGTGTGTGTGTGTGTGTGTGTGTGTGTTTATGTTTGTGTTTTATGAATGCTTATGGGTGTGTGCGTGTGCGGGTGTGTGCGAGTGTGAGAGAGTGTGTGCAGCAAAAGTGCTGTCATTGGATCAGTGTCTTTCTGGGCCTTTCTCTGCCTCGCTTCGTGCTCTCGTAGAGTTTTGCATAGATGCCAAACGACTGATTTCCTGGCGAAAAAAAAATATACAAGTAATTTCAAAACAACCCAACCAACACGTCTTCTATTTTTTAACAGCTCAGCATTTGTTTTTGCACTCCTGTTAGATTTTTTTCTTTTATTTCGTCCCTTGCAGGTGATTTTTTTTATTGTTCCTTTATAACATAACCACCACTTTTTGGGTGAGTGGTGCTATATAGCCAGCGATGTAATGGTACATGGGGAAAAAAATGAGAGAAGGTGTAGTAGGACGTCATTCCACCAAAATGCAAACAATCACCAATACGAACATAAATCACACATGATAAATATTATTTCAAATCCGTTTGATGTCTTCTAATGTGGTTTGTTTATGAAGTCCTCTTGAAATGCATGTCACTTTCAAAGGATGGGAAGCTTTTATTGAGCAAAATGAGATTGTAGTTAAGGTTTTCTCCCTGACTATAGCAGAAACAGACTGGATGTTGACAGGTAAAGAAAAAAAAAACACCAATGAAATCAATGAGTGAGAGGTTTTATTATTATTATTATTATTATTATTATTATTATTATTATTATTATTATTATTATTATTATTATTATTATTATTATT
>CAEGAE010019260.1:0-42841 GCA_903067095.1 Girardinus metallicus | reverse complement strand
ACACTTAGCTTTCGTCAACAACTCAGAGGTGGAAGTCAGAGCTCCGCGCAACGCACATAATGTCCCAGCCGGAACACGGTGCGCTAAATAATAAAACATTAATTAACGAAGCTTCGAGGCAGGTAAATTTTCCTTGAGGGATTTTAATAATCGAGGTACTCGAATCATTCGAGGAATCGTTTCAGCCCTAGTTTAAACCACGGGTGTCCTATGTGTGGCCCGGGGACCATTTGTGTCCCTTGAGATTTTGTTCGGCCGCTGACCACAAGTCAAGATTTGACCAACAAAATATAAAACAACTGATGACCAAAAGAATTTGGATATCGTTGGTTTTTCTCTTAATAAGGCAAATGTGTGAAGCTATTTTTATAATTAGTAGAATCTTTAGTGATATAAAAACGTTTTTTTTTTTGAGCAGATAAAAAAAATCTCAAACTAATTTTTGCATTTTTAGCTTAATGAATTTTGTGATTTTAAACCATTCGATGGTATCTCTTGCAGTATGCTTAGAGTTGCTGTCCTGCTGAAAGATTGCTCGTATCATACAGACTGAAGGGACCGCTTTTCATTGCTTTACTTTCCAGCCTGTCACATAAAATCCCATCTAAATACATTGTTTGTAGTTGTAACATGTCAAAATGCTAAAAAAAAAAAAAGTTCTGGTATTATAAAAGTTTTTGAGTCCCTAAAGAATATTTAAAATATGAAAAATCCAAAGTAGTAAATATTCCATTTTCCATCCTTAAGCTGGGAATATTGTTACCTTGTTTTTTTTTCGTGTTCCTAATTCCCGTGGATTCAATTCATTTGAGTTTTTGCCAGAAGCTTGGTTGTTTCTCTGAGCGTTTTCCCTCCTCGGTTATTGGAAATCATCTAAGCATTGTGGTTTCAGGGTTTATTTAAGGTCCTCTGAGTGTCTGAATGGCTTTTTTTGTGGGCTGGTATTATTCAGGATGCGTACAGCCACTCTTTTGAAGTGGAAACGTTAGTCTCTGCAGGGATTTGGGGCAGATCACACTCATAATTCGTATTGAGAGAAAGGTCGGCTTGCCCCCTAGTCTTGCCAGAACTTTCCACTCTCTGTTCTGCCTGCGTCTCAGAATAAGACGAGGAGGATCAGCCGAGAACACTGAAGAACACAGACACTGGGAATGTTGAGTAGTGCACCTTCAATGTGAACTTCTGCGTCCTCGTTAAAGTCTGAAGGAAAATGTAACAAGTTGCTGGTAGAGAAGCTTCAATAATGACTTGAGTACTAAAGTCATTATTACACCTCATGATTATTCTCTGAATATGGAAACAAGCCGCACCTAGTAAACACATTTTTATTTGTTTTTCACATTCTGTTTTTATCAGCAGAAGTTAAAAATGTCAATTGGAATATGTGCTTAGTGTGGATCAAACTCATAGAGGTGTTTTTCTTTCTTTCTAAATTTTACATTGAACATCAAATTATAGGTTCTAAGGATGTCGCCATAGAGGAGATATGGAAATATTTATTGTTTCACGTCATTTTGGATCTAATTACAGTTATAACTTTCACATCTATCTGGAAATTCAGAAGTTTAGATACATTTCCTTATCTTGTAGTATTGCCATTTAAATGGTGTGGCTTTGAAACTTTTTGGTATCCTCTCACAAGCTTCTAACAACATGATTTTGGCCCATTTGTGAGCAAGGTGGTTTGCAGCCCACCTTGCTCACACAGACACAGACACGCACACACACACACACACACCTTTTCAGTTATGTCAACAAATTTTCTTAGTGAATGAGATCCAGGTTGCCTAATTTTGTGGCCCATCTAGGCCGATAATTGAACATTTTGCTTCAAGATTTAGTCATGCAGTCTTTCTTCATGATAACATCAATTTGTGAAGTGCACCAGTCCCTCCTGCAGCAAAAGAATTACACGGCATGACAAAGCCTCGGAATGGGCGACCTGCTGGGTCGTCTCACTGGCGTTGCCAGGCAATTCTGGGGTGTCCCAAGCTGCGGTCTCTGCTGTGCTAGTGTGGGCAGAGTTGGGGCAGGGTGGGGGCCCATTACAGAGCTTGGGAGGGGGTTGCATTCTCTTGCATGAGTGCCCACCCCTTCCCCATAACAAATGGTACAATACTATTTGTATAGAAATAATTAACTTCCCAGTTACGGGAATCTTTTTTTGTTGTATCACATCTACATATCAACAAGTTTCTCAGTTTCATGGTGGATCTTTCCGTCTTTGATTAGGTAGTTTGAATGATAATTTTACCTTATTTTTTTTTCTTGATGGTTTGGAATAAAAATCTAGACAAAAGCACAATTTTAATTGAGTCCACAAAGCTAGTTCTGACCTGTTCTTTATTTGAATCTAAAGCTCCTTTTAAGCACATCAGTGAAAAGGCAATGAAAAAAGCACATGCAATAAAAACTTTACTGTGAAAATGAACCCTTGCTTCATCTTCACAAGCTTACAGCTGGCATGTTTTCAGCAGAAAAAAAAACAGCAACTCTATCTTTGAATTTTCGGGCAGTCATGAAGTGTTTATTAACTACGTTATGAGCGCATTGGCTTTGATGTCGATTTGCTTGGAAGAGTTGACGAATCAACTGAATCAAAGATCAGTTGTGCTCTTTCTCTCGTTATATTTCTTTAAGTGCATGCTTTCTTGCTTGTAATTGGCAGTTCTTTTTTTTTTCATTATTTCTTTTGATTTACTACCTGTTTATTTATCACCTGAAATAAGCCTCTTTGGAACAAAGCTTTATAGGGTTTCATTATCTAGTTCTAGTTGGAGCAAGACAGATTGTAGTGGATGTTGTTTAGGATGTTTGATTGTAAAGTGTCTGAAGAGTCATGATCATTTGAAGATCAAAAGCTGTAATGATACGTTTGTGTCTCTGCTCCCTGAAGAAAGCAAACAGATCGGATTCTGAACTCCTGCAGTGAACTTGTTTTAATGAAACTGTATATCCAGGTGTATAAACATTAGCCTGCCTGCTCTTTTCTACGCTGGCACATCGTGCGTGTGCATGTACATGTAAACAGCGTCTGCCACAGCGTACGCCGATTGAGGTAATTAGAAACGTGCTTCGCGCTGCTCCGCCACAGCTTCTTTTTGAGGTCGCTGACAGTTAGAGGAGCTGTCCCGGTGTGCCCCCGTGCCCTCCTCCGTACCCACCACAGTAACCACCGCTGTTACCGTTGTCTGTCACCTCGCCAGATGCCAACGGGAGGGTTGGGGAGGGGAGGACGAGTCTCTCACGCACTGCTGGGCACCGAGCCATGGAAATCCCACAGCATGCACAACACTTCGGTTGTGTTCTGAGTGTGCACGTGCGACTGTGTGGTAATGGATGAGTGTTTGCGTGTAAATAGATGACGGAGGTTTCGAGAGATGAAGGCTGACGGTTATTTATGCCTTGATTCATATCATGAGGCGGACTCAATGTCTGTAATTTTACACTTCAGACGGCTGGCTGTTGCAAACTTATTTTCTTAAATTTATTTATCAATATCTATTGCAAAAAATATTTACACCCCTTGCTTTTTTTTTGTATTTTCATCCACCTGCAATCACACAACTCTGTGGATTTCATATAATAAACTAACAGAAAGTAGTGCAGGAATAATAAATATAAAAAGTATGGCATGAGTTTGTATTTAACCCTTTGAAGCTCCTAAATTCATCCAGTACATCCAACTGCCTTTTCAGGTCAACTAACTAACTAAAGAGTAGATAAAAGTTGCAAAATCTGAACTGCACATCACATTGAACACATCATACCAACTGTGAAGAAATGGTGGTGGATGCAATGTACTGTGGGGATCATTTTCTTCATCAGGGAAAAACATTTTAAATTCAGTTTTTTTCAGTAGCTTCAATTCTTTATAGATGTTGTCTCAAGGGACTTTGAAAAAAAATTATAATTTATTCAGTTTATTATTTCCCATCTATGGAGATCAAGTCCTCTGCATCAAGTCACTGGTTTTGCAGGAATTATTCCTCCTCAACTAGCACATAGCAAAAGTGAAACATACATATGTTCTAATCAAAGCACAGACATAAATCCGGTTGACATTCACATTCTCAGTCCAAACTAACTGAACCAGAGTTATTTTACTCTGAAGAATTGGCAAATTATTCCTCAGTAGATGGTGCGATAAGTAATTAAGTTTCAGGAAAAGAAAGTTGCTCAACTTATCACTGCTGAACTGTGCAGAGATAAAACTGAGAAGCTGTGATGTTCCTAAAAAGCTGAGTAATCATAGAAACTGTGGTTTGTCTATGCCTCCAGTGCTGTTTTGTTTTGATGTTGCTTTATGCAAAACATTTTTAAAGTGGTGTCACAGGAAGTAGAGTTCTGCACTAAAACCCTGGCATAAAATAACTCTTTAATTTGATGTACAAGTTAAAAGAAATATGCTCCGGGTCAACACAAAACATTTTTAGTACATTTGCATATAACATTGCAAGCCTCACTTCTCAGCCATGTAGTTTTAATTTAAACAGAATTCTGTTCCCCAGTATATTGGTGAACCAGAAAACATCAGATGCTACTTTTTAACCTTCATCCTGATAACAGAATGACTTTTTCCAACTTTTATTTTTTAGTAAGAGTTTGAGAGAGAGCACCCATTCAGATTGTGTTTATGAAGGTTTTGTTAAGTTTGTGTTTGCACAGTAAAGCCAAAATTAACATAATTAAACTGTTTATTTTATTGCATTTGTTACGCTAATGTGAGAACTACCAACCCTATTCTTGTGCATCCTACTCTCTCCTCCCCTGTTGCAACAGACCTGGTGTGTTTTCATTTTAAGTTCCGAAAGACTCAAACGGTGGTTTGTTTCATGTTGCAGCGTGCAAATAGCATGCCGTTGCCAAGCTGCCCTGAGGTAACATGACTACCATGCTGTTTTATCATTTCATTATATTATTTCAGCTTTTCTCAAGACTTGTTGCTGACTTTCAAAGGCTTACTCAGAAAAGCGTCTCCAAGGAAACATCAGCAGCCTACTTTAGTGTCTCGAATACGATAATGGCTCTGTAGTTAGAGTGACAGTTAGAGCGGGGATTGAATATAGCAGTTTCAGAATTTTCATTCACTTGGAAATAGTCAGTCAAAATTATACTTTCTAAAAATTAATAGAATAAACAGTTGATGTAATTAGTTGTTGCATTTATAGGTCATTGCATGTGACCAATTTTCCTGTTTTATTTTCTACATAAGGAGTTTTTAAGGTCTGGTCTCACTGATATTTATCAATAATGTCCCGAAGACAGAAAAAAAAAAAAACTCCTGCATTGTGAAAAAAATGCAAATATTCAAACCTTGGTAGAATATGGGTCGATCGGAAACACACTTGAAAGCAAAGACAAATTTCTTCCAATTGTTCATCTGTTAAGTACCTGTGTGTTTAGGCCTTCATGTGATTCTCCCAATAGACAGAGTTTAAGTAAAAACAAAATTTTTGCAATCCATATTATATGTTAGTTTATAATTATAGTTCTCAATGATGTCCATGCTGCAATGGAATAACCGGATGTGCTTTTTTAAAAAAATTTCCTTGGGGTAGAAACTAAGACTGTAATTATAACAAACAGAAAATGTATGAGAGGAACTATAAAACACTCTGGTTTATTCATCAGACGTAGGATATACGTCGATACCGACAAATGGATTAGTATCAGTGCTAGCCGACTCTACTTTTATAAATGCAGACTTCATCTTTTTCAGTCTGTTTGTTGTCTTCGCAGTACTTTCACTAACTGCCATGCATGTTTGAGACCAGAGAAAAAGATCTCATGTCAGATAACAGAGTTCCTCTGTGGGTTTTTGCTCTGCCTGCAGTAGTGAAAGAGCGATTAACCATTTGTTGACGCCTGCAGGTCTAACATGTTAGTACATCCGCCCAGACTGTGGCCTCTCGGCCCCTTAGTACACACACGCCCACACGCACCCCCCCACACACACCGTGAGACAGACACACACCTGTTTGTAAGTGCACACACAGACGGAGACGCATGCACATGTACAGGAGTCCAAAGGGCTTTGTCACCTATAGTTAAACACCTTGCTGTGACCGTCTGGTTTCAGGAATGTTCCCAATGGCCGGAGAGTAAACGGTGCTGAGAAGAGAGGGGGAAGGGCCGTCTATCTGGAAAATCTACACAACGGCAGCACTTGTACATCTGATTTTGTACTTGTCCTTGCAGTCCCTTGCGATAGCAGATACACACGCCTTAAACATTTACACACGAAGTCTCATAAAAACACTAAACTTCATTGTGTTTTATTAGGATTGTGCATTCAAGACCAACACTGTAAAAGAGACGGATGAGGTTGTAAAAAATTTTGAAGAAGCTGAAAAGTGTGGCCTGCATTTTTATTCATGGTCTTCGAACCTGATCTGAAATAAAATCCAGCACAGCCAGATGCCAGCCTAATTGGTAGAGGCCACCTCTGTGTATTTTATCAGAGTATAAACGCAACTTTCCTATGAAGGCCTCAGAGGTTTATTACAGATGATACTGGGAATGTGTCATATATATGACACCAAGAAATCACAACTACTCAGCTAACATCCAAAACACTAAAAGAGGCAAAACTCTCCATCCTGAATAAACCATTGCAATGGGTTTACATGGTGGTGGCAACATCATGCTGGAACAGGAAAAATGATTAGCACTGATAGGAAGATGAGTTGAGCTAAAAACAAGAACATTTGGGGGAGAATCTGTTGGAACTCAATGGTGAAAGACATCCTGTCAGTGCTGTAATGAAATTGTATTAATTAAAGCATGTTTATACAATGACCTATTCAAAGTCCAGAGCTGAGATTAATTAAAAATTTGTGGTAAGACTAAATAATAGATGTCTAAAACATAACATAACAAAACATAAACCAAAAGATTGCTTTCATTCCTGCAAAATGTGCTTCTACAAATTAACTCAGGGGGCCAAATACAAATGTACGACTCGCTGTCCAGAATCTTATTTGTGAAAAATGTTCAAACCACCTGTAATTTTCACCACACAACAAAGCAATACTTTACTTTGATCTCTCATATAAATTCTTAATAAAATGTATTGAAATTTGTGGCTTTATCTTGACAAAATTTGAAGGTCACATATGAAAAGTTTTGCATTGTGTTGTACCACATTGAAATATGTATGTATCCTTTATTTAACTGGGAAATAATATAATAGATTAAAAACCTCTTTACCAAGAATGACCTGGGCAAGACTGCAGCATAAAACATACAACAAAGTAGACGGATAAAACCTAAAACAGCATATTTATTCTTTTGTCTACATATAATTTTCTTTATTTTTTTTTCTTTAGTCGGAATGAATTTTTTTAAAGGAAAGCTAAGAAGCCTTAACTTCTTTTAATGTCTTCTATAGGCTTTACTGTTAAATAGGTTTTTAAAGGGTGCTTTTGTAATAAAAGTGCCCTAGAAATGTAAATTCATTCAGTGCAGATTCGTAAATCTCAGTTTCGGTGAAGCATAATGTCTTTTAGTTCATTCTACTGATAAGATTTTAGTACAACGTGTGGGCTGTTTTTGGGGAAGACAGTTGAACAGCCAGGTACACTAGATAGACACTCAGACGTGCAAGTGCTGGTTGTGTCTTCATCATTGCGGTTCTACATACCAAAGTGCTGACAGCATTTAGAAACGACTCTGACAAGTTCAAGTGTCACATTTAGGTTAGTTTTTTTTACATTTTAGCAAAGTAGTGAAAACAGGGGAAAGGTGCCAGATATTTGGATCAAATCTTAACATCTAGAGATCTAAATTCTTCTACTCTGTTGCTTTTGGATTAATTGCTTACGGTAAAAATAACTTTATGGAACATTGGTTGGTGTATCGGAAGAGCGGGTGCCCCACATTAGATGCTGTAGTCTTGAGTTCGATTTCCGACTTTGAAAATGTTTTCAGCATGTCTTCCCCACTTTGCCGTCCGCTCATTTTCTGTCTGGTAACCGTGCCAATAGTTGTAGTAAGAAACTGTTTAAAAAATATCTTAATAGCAGTTTTCAAACTCAAGTGAAACTCAAACTCAGGACATCACTATTGGTTACAGGACCAATAGTGATGTCCTGGGTTTTGTTACAGTTCAAGAGTGAAAAGTTGTTTCTCTTTCAGGATTGTCCAAATAAAAAAAATAAAAAAAAACCTGGTCATGAATAATTGGCTTCCTGGATAAAAAAGCTAGGTGTTCTGATTGTAGCAGTGGAAAAAAATGTTAGGTAGCCACATCTTTTACATGCAAATTAAAAGAAATGAGCAAATGAAAACATCTACTGTGTTCCTGGCGTAAATATGCAGCATCTGACTAAAAGAAAAAACAATCATACCTCTTTAAACTCCCTTGCCAGTATTAAAATCAAAGTATCAATGTATCTTTTCAGGGCTTTAAGTGATACACCAATACAAAGGAGCAAATACAATGTGAACTGGAAAGGAAACATTGTTAGTTGTAGTTTGGTTTAGTTTTATTTGTACAAATTAAGGTCTGAAAAGTGTGGTGTGCACTTGTTTTAAGCTATACTGAATCAGTACTTTGCAGAACTACAATCACTGCTGATAGCCTTTTTAGAAGCATCTTTTCCTGCTCTACACATCTAGAGATTCGTTTTTCTGTGAAAAATTGTTCGAACTCAGATGCAGCGCGTCTGCGAGCATTAATTTTCAAGATTCACAGCTGGATTTAGGTCTGGACTTTGACAAGACCCTTCTTACACAACTATGCTTTCATCTAAATCATTCCAACTGCAGCCCTGACTATATGCTTATGTTAATTGCTCTGCTGAAAAGCGCCAGTCTCCAGTCTTTTGCAGCCTCAAAGAGGTTTTTTTTTTTCGAATTGCCCTGTATTTAGGTCCACTCAGCTCAACTCTGACCAGCTTCTCTGCCCCTGCTGAAGAAAAGCATCCCCACAGCATGCTGGATCTGCTCCAGTCAGCGAACGGCAGCCTTCAATTTTGATCAGCTGTCGGGAGTCACTGGACGGCAGGAGATTTAGTATTTGACCCGCCGATTAGCGGCCAACACGCTTCGGCACCTGAGCCGAAAACGACTTTCCGTCATCTGATGAGAATCCCCCTGACAGCTAGATTTGATGAACTGATATATGTGGAGCAGTGAATGGTGGTGCAGCTGAGAGTCACTGTGCTGTCTGGGAGAGTTAAGGTCAGGGGTTGTGGCTGGGTCACCCTCTGTGGGAGAGGAGCGGCTTCAGCAGACATGACAGCATTTGTCTGGAGGTGAGGAGAAATGATTGAAACGGGGGAACAAAAACAATAGGAAAAGGAAGTAGGACGGATGTTTTTGTTTAGTTTTCACTTGAGCTAGTCTACCACATTCTGTCTCATTCCTACAGCTTTTTACTTTTTCTTTTTTTTTTTTTTTTTGGATACAAAATTGATTGATAATTGATCCAAAGTTCCAATAAAACCACGCTAACTCGTCTTTCTTCCAGACATGCACACACATATAACAGCTGTAGAGAATGAGAGTGGATGTTTATTACAGGATCCTCGTGAATGCTGAGGTGCCCTGGGGGCTATTAAAGCCTTCACTTAAAAGGCACTATCAGAGAACAGTTAATGTGAGCTGCTTGAAGGAGACAGGGGCGGAGAGGTTGTAGAAAAGAAAGAGAAGCCATTGGAACAGCAAGCAGGAGGAGGGAATAAACAGTGAGCACATCTGGATTGCCTCAGCAGAATATTTGTGCAACATCTGGAAAAATTCCCTGGAATTTTGGGGTCCCCTCCTTTCATTTCAGTCGTTTCCCCTCCTCACCGCCACCACCTCCCCCATCTTTATTTCTTCTTTGTCCCATTTTCTGCATCTTCAAAGTCATTTACCTTAATGCTGCAGCCACGTAAATACTCTCAAAGTAATGTATGTTGAGCCCTCGCAGACTTTATTGCGCACCAAATTGGGCCCATGTGACCAACTCCCCTTTGTGCGAGGTTTGGCTAATTAAGTGGCAAAGGAGCGGGAGGGCACCGGCTGTGGATCCAGACTCAGACCAGACCTGAGCCAAACACAACCCCTCATAAAACTTGGGGGGAGAAAAGAAGAAAATACAGCACTTTCTTCTCACAGGGCCCTTTAACTCGAAGCATGAAGACTAGACTCTTTGTTTTTAAATGTAGACAAGTCCCCTTTAATTCAGTTTCTTTCTACACATTCAGTATATTGCAAATTCATAAGAAACTTCATTTCAAGGTCCAATTCATATCCAGAAGGAGTCAAATTAATTCCATTCCAATACAACCCAGTTGTGTAGTCAGACTTAAAGCAAAACAAAACAATCGAATTCAGTCCAAATTATTATGCAGTACTATCAACAAATGAGTAAAAACGGTTGAATCGACTCACTGACTACATAGGAATCCTTCAACCTGAGCAAGCAAGTTGCAACAGTAGAAAGGAAACGCTACTTTTATCAGCAGAACCAGATTGAGATGTAGAATGAGCAACCGTCTGCCTTGATCATCAAAAACAGATCAACAGAAGAAAACAGCCCTGGTCTAAAATTGTTTTTCTGTTCAAAAGAAACAAAAGAGCTAAATGTCAGAGCTAAGCACGCAACCATAGGAAAGATGTACTTTCAACGGGAAATGACAAAAGAGAGTACACACAACTAATGTGTGTACTCTCTTTTATAAGTTGTGCCAATAGTTCGGTCTAGATTAAAAAAGGCAAAGTTAAACACAAGTACAGTACCAGGAGAAGTTTTTATTAATAGGAAAAACAAAGGTAGTATACAAAGTTAGTGGCAACAATAGGTCTGTGACTGACTGTCCAGAAAGTAGACACAAGTAAACACAGAAGAGCTGTACCAGGGGTCCTTTCTATCGGATAGAAACATAACTACAGTACACAAAAGTAGTTGCAACTTCTACAAGTAAGAAAAACAAAGAATACACAAAGGTAGTGGCAGCCAAAGCCCCAAAAGAGGCTCAGCCTGGGGAAGAGACACAAATAAACACTGAATTATTGGCATAGACATTCCTTCAAAGAAAGAGAAAACTGAGCCAGAACCCAAAGTTAATGGCAGCAATTATTTCAAATAATGCATAGCTGGAAAGTGGTTGGAAACAGCAGAATAAAGGAATCTGGTCAGCGTGTCCGATAGCGGCCTGATCCCATGGAGGCATAACTAAGACAGCTCAGGATGTCTGGCTCCTACTCTATGATTAAATGCGATTAAAAGAAATCTCAAAGAAAAGTGCCTTTTAAATGATATAATAATGTTAAAGTTTAAGCATCTGCTGTGCTGCATCCACCTACGATATAGCTGCACAGGCAAGCTTTTGTCTGTCCCTGCTGCAAGATCACAAGATCACGTTTTTCTGTTCATTTTCTACCAAAGCAAGCTCATGTTTGTTAGTGTTTAGGATTCAGAGGAGCTCAGGGAGCGTTCTGTCTAACCTGGACGAGACTCCTCATGGGGTCGCTGGCGGGCAGGTGTCAACGAGCCTGGACGGTAGAGCTACAGAGCGACCAGCTGCACGTTTTAATGTGGTAGGCCACGTCGATCAAAGGACATTCATCACTGTTTTCTGATGGGCTTGCTGATGCCGAGGTTGCCAAAGCCCTGGTATGCACCAGCAGGAGCAGGCCAGCAATCATAGGGAGAAAAGAGAGACGGAGAGCAAAGACAGGAAGAGATCCCAAACAGAAGGGGATAAATGAAAGTAGCAATAAGAGACAGATGGGGAAATCCAATGAAGACAAGTCAGGCAATAAAAGAAGCTTTAATTCATTAGTTGAAGAGAACATGTCAAACAGTTTCATTACAATGCATCCTGGCCTGTTTGACGTGAACCTGTTTTCTTTCGTCGTCTGGCTACCTGCATGGTGCAGAAAATACCTCGCCAGTTATCCCAGTCTCCATGCATATACGGAGCTAAATTTTGACTTGGATTTTTTTTCTTTCCTCTTCCCTGTGTTGATCTGCAGTTGGCCTACATCCTTCTGCCTGGCTGAGCTGACAAGTTGTGCTCCTTTCTAGGAATGCTGATGTTGATGATACAGTTGACTGTAAGAGTTAGATTATGCAAACTCAGATCAGTGCTAGCCCTCCTCTGTTAAAAGAGCGTAGTACTTTATGCAGGTACGCTGAGGCTTTTTGTGTTTCTGCATGTAATTGATTAAAAGAGGGTAAATCGTATAAAACACATGAATCTCACACACATAAAGATTCCAGGCAGAGCTTGGCTGTACAATCCAATAGCATGCAGACAAGATTTTCTCCTCAAATGACATGTTGACATTGGTTTTGCTTCCTTTTAAATTTTAAATCTGTCAGCACAGAGGTCATGTAAGGCACACGGCCTCTAGAGTAAGCTACAACGGGAAAACATTTTTTCCATGCCCTCAGGTTATTGTGTATGCAGATGACTTGTGCAGCCCTGCAGCCTGACCTTCCTCTAGCTCGTCCAGTGGCCCATCTTTTGATCCAAATTAACTTTGCTGCTTTGGATCCTGCTTTTTGAAAGCGTTCACCTCTTTTTAGCTCTAAACTGTTCTGACGGACTGTCTCTCTCTGTATGTAATTGTTATTTGAGATATAATTTTATTTCTTTACCCTGGGAGGCAGACTTAATATTTTCTGATCAGCCTTATGCTTGACTTGGCCCATCAGCTCTTGAGGTTTCTGCAGGTAGACATGCGCTGTGACATTTCGATAGACTTGGAAAGGTGCCTCACCCTTTGACCTGAATCTCTTCACCACATGAAGATGAAGCGGATTCTTCTTGTTGCAGCTTTTGTTTTCCTGTGCCTGGGGGGCTATGTTCTCACTCTGCATAACTTCAAACAAATCTCCGAAAATAAGCAAAGAGCTTTCTTTTTTATCATTAAAGTCTATAGATTCAAAGTGAAGTTATTGTTTAAATATGTCCAAAGCAAATGGTCAGCAACTCCTTAAGGCAGTGACTGCATTCTCAGTTCTGTGCAACAGTGTGGAAATAAATGCACTGGGATAATGGATAAATACTGTTTCTCTTATTTTTCAAAGTAAAAATAAATACAGAATGCATTTTTATACCTGGTATTTCATTTTTACGGGTTTAATCGGACAGAGGAAAGTCTGGGTTGGATGGATGGATGGATGGATGGATGGATATAATTTTTTAGGGCTTTGTTTAGAAACACACATCAAAAGCCCAATAAGCCATTTTTAGACTTTTTGAAAGGTGATTTGATATAACGCTTATTTGACACAATCAAAACTAAACCACTGCAATCAAATTTGCTACATCCAGCCAAAGAAAACTTGGCGAGTACTTCTTGTTTTGTTTTTGTTCTTGTTGGTTTTCTCTAGTGTAAAAACTAATCAATGTCGAGACACAAAACTGTGCCAGCTCGTATGTTTTATTTTATCTCTTGACAGCTCGTGGAGTATCATTAACAGCTAGAACTAGTTTCTAAAAATAACTTAAAATTGTTGTGGCAGATGTGAAATGTAGATCACGAGGTAGATGCGCTAAATACTTTTTAGTTTTGATATCTCCCTATGATAACTTTCACATAAGGTGACAGATGCATAATTTTTCAGAGTTGTTGATCGGGGTGACTGACAACATTTCATCACTTCGATTAGCTCAGGATTCACTTATACAAACAGTAACTGTAACACCAGATTTTATCTTCACTTTCCAAACCTTTCATGGACAGTAGAGCTCATCTCTGTGCTTGCTGCTTCCTAATCAGCACAGATGTGGATGAATGATTGGTATTTGGTATCCTGGGCTTCAGGGAGATTGAGTTAGCTTATGACCAGCTTAGTCTGCTGTCCAGGGCTTGATTGGCAGGCATAGTTTCCTCTCTGGATGTGGCAGAGCAGGGGGTAACTGGGCACCAGTGACATTTCCCTTCTCACGACATGTCACCCTACATTATAGTGTTTGTTAGACTCCCTAATAGGTTTGCTATTCTACCAGGCAAGCTTTGAGTCACAATAAGACTGTTTTAGTTAACGTCACCATCAAGTGGCCTCAATTAGATTTTTTTTTTTTTTTTTTTAAATAATTGCAAGTTCATTCGCTTGAATTTGTTGCTTGAATTTGTACACGTAAAATATCTGCACACGTTTGGTGTCCGTAACTGCAGAGTTAGAATCCATGACATTAGTCTCCTCTGAATTTATCAAGCATAATGGGCAGTGCATGTTACAGCCATTAGCCTGTCACAATGGAAGCTGTCTAACGCTGGAACCATGTCTCGTCCTGTTATGATCATTTCCATGCTATCCCGGGCTCCGGCTTTGTTTCCTGTCTCGGAGGGAAGAGCTCGCTCAAGTCTTTAATACTCAGTTTTTTTTGTTCGCAGTGAAAAGCGTCGCCTCCAACCAGCCAGGCAGCGTAGCATCGTGCTCGCTCTGCCAGGCCTCAGACCCCATGGTAGAGAAATAATTCATAAAATGAAATCTACATTTGTTGTGTAAATGACCACATGCTGTAGGATATTTAATCCTGCCTGCTTTCGATCCCAGTCATGTGACTTGACCTAGTTTTTATGCCTCCCTCTGCTTCTCTCTCTCTTCTTTCTCACTTTCCCCCTTTTTTTCTCTCTTTTACAGTCTGTAAGCGTTACTCTCCTCTCTCTCATCTGTTTCTAATTGTATTCTTTTCAGTTTTGGTCTCCCCCCCATGTTGGCTGGTTTTCTTTCTTATAACTGAGCCAAGGACTTGTCTTTTCCTCTTGATGTCCTAATATCTTGAAATATGTGTCTAATAGCTTTGTAGTGACAAAGGACACCAACGTAATGGTTTTTGTGACAGAATATTCATTATTACTAAAATCTTACGTCATCCCATCATCTTTCCCCGTAACATACTGCTTTTAGCGCTGATGTCAGAGTATTGATTCGCATAAACTCATAATTTAAACCATTTGGTGTACATGAGTGCATATTTAACACATTCAGAATTGATTTAGATTTATTGTTGTGCTTTTTCTGGGAGCATAATGAGATCATGAGACTTGATCTTGTTAAAATGTTATTATCTTTCTAGTCATATGAAGAAGTCATGCTAACAGCAGCTTGCATGACTTGACAGACAGCAGAACATATGACTTTGTAATGACTGTATTAAACATTGCAACATCCTCTCATGCTAATCTTAGCGTTCCACTAGCATCTCTTCATTCACTGTTACTTGTCTAAAATCCTTACGCTAATCAAACCTGTAAATAAAATAAAATAAGTAATTTAGTTTTTTTTTAAATAAATAAATGTCCGTACACAAAGTTAAAAATGTTATTTTCAGATTCTACTTCACTTTCAATGATTATGGAGAGTTGATGGTAACAAAGTGACAGAAAATATCTTTTATGTAAGGACTGTAATTAGCTTCACACCATCACAGCTTGACGATGTTATTTCTTTGGTGTGTTCCAAATTTCCCAATGTAAAATATTTATACAGGTCAAACCTGAACTGAATAATTCATACAACTCTTTATGCTTTTAACTCTCTGCTCAGGCTGTCATTGTATTGAAACATAGGTTTACAATCTTTAAGAAACATATTTCTTTGAGATTTGGTAAAAACATAATCTAAAAACCAAGTAAACTATTTGATTTTAATTTTAGACATCACTTTTTGACTAATTTCTAGAAGAAAAATAAAGCAGTACATCAGTGTTTACTCTGGTTTTATTCTGAGGGCTGCATCATATGTTACTAACTAGTTTTTACATGTTCAACATGTTGAGTCTTCTTATTGGGTTTACTGATTAATCCAGAGAGAACACCATTTTGATTAAAAAATGCACCTTACTAGTGCTAATACAAAATTACTAACTATAATCTTTAATTATTCAAACATTTCTAATTCCATAAGCGTTCTTCTAAAAGGCAAATCTGTGTGTTCCCACAGTTTTTGATGCAGACAGTTTCTTCTTGTCCCTAAAGCCTTTGCCCCCCTGAGATGCTTCGCGCCCCCAGGCCACCCAGGTTGAGAATCACAGATTTGGACGAATAATTAGATGCTTATCTCAGACTAGCAGCAAGCTTGGCACACCCACAAGTGGAACACGTCCTGGAATGGATGGCATCCCTCTGTTCTTGGAGTGCACTGACGTTCTCTCAGGCTACAGAATACTCTGTAACTCATTAGCAAACCTCTTGCAATAAACATTTTACCGGTCCCAGACTCTGCATGCCAGCGCACACTTTCTGTTCTTGTATCTGTCTAAATTACTTTCAGCATAGAAGCTGAAATTTTTCGACAGAGTGTTATGTCACTGCAGACACGAGTCGATAATGTAGCCTGGATGCTAAAAACTTTCTGTGTGAAAGCTCTGAGAACAAAGTGTTCCCTGTTTCTCAGTAATATCAGAGGAATCTGCTTTTTTTTTTTTTCTGCATGTTTACTAAGATGGGTTTTATTCACCGTTTGTGGTTAGGCTGTCTCATAATTTTAGCTTTAATGTTCTTTTTGTTAGAAAAACAGATTTTGCTAAAATTATACTGAGATTTTTAAGATACAGTAATATAATGGGATGTAATGGCAGTCTATTATCACAAGTGCATTTTGCAGGCTTAGTCCATTTAGGAGCAATTATTTTGCTGCTGACTGGAAAGTTTTAGCTAAGTTCAGCCTGTGGAAGTATTGTATAATTTCATGTAACTTGCATGAAAACCTAAGGATAGTCGGAACCCAGAGTGTTCTTGGACGTTCTCAAGAGGGTTAATTAGTGTTTTGCTTTTTCAAAACTGCATCCTATGTTACGTTTATTGAGAGTCAATATCATTAGCTAAATTTTTCATGTCTATATTATGCTTATAAACAGAAATGCAGTTCCGTTGACTCTCTACAAATTTATAAATCTTTACGTACGTTAGCGCCAGATCAACAAAACTGAGATGTTTAGGAAATCAGTTAAAAATCTTTAATATTATTAGAACCAATCTTTTTCTTTTGCAACATAGATGTAGTTTATAATGGAAGAAATATTGAAAACAGTCGGGCGTAGCCTATTCTGGATATTCTACTGCAAAACATAAAAGTAAATGAGTAAGCTCATTTGCCAGTTCTGTCTCAAGCTACAACAGCTTGAGACAGAACAGCTTCAGCAACGCTGAAGCTGAAACATTTAGTCAGATTGAAAGCGCCGTTGTCTCAATTTATTCTGGAAGCTAAAATGTGCTTTCCAGCCCTTCCCTTTGCTCTGTAATCCCTGACAACTTCTGCTTAGCTCCCTGTGAAGGAATGATATTGAATCATTTCTTCACGCCTCACAATCAATTTAGTGTAGATTTGAAATCCTTCTCCGGATTACAGCAATATTTTCCCCCTCCTGGACTCCTCCACTCCCTAATGGAGCTCTGCCGTCAACATGTTGAAATCAGCATTGCTGTTTTTTTCTTTTAAATCCTGGATTCATATTTAATGGTTCTGGCTAAGAAATGCATTTTAGCCAGAGAGTGCACTTAAATACATACCAGTTTCACGTAAATGTCCTCATATGTTCTTTAGTAATACATTCTTTTTTGTGTTTTATTTTTTATTTGTATTGTTTAGGCCATTCTGGAATCAGTTCCAGATGCTCTCATGTTAGGTGTTTTGATCTACCCATCTTTTTTTATATAGCATAAGAGACTAGAACATACTACATTTTTATTTTCAAGAATACAATTTTGTGATTTCATTTTAATTTAATTTGATTGGATCCCAAAACGTCTGGATTTTGTTGGAATGGTTTTATTGGGTGTGAATTAAATTTGGTCTGAATTGGATTTTGAATGTTTGAACGCAACTTGGGCTAGTTTGTGAATTCAGAATAAAGTTCAAGAATTTTATGGGAAATTTGCGCTGATATTCTCAGTCTGGACATGTTATATATTAGGTGTGTAATTTTTCGTTTCGTTTTAGTTTTTGTTGTTTTTTTGTATTCTAGTTGGTGCAGTTTATTTATATAGCACCAGTTCACAAGACAAAAAGAAACATGGACCAGGGGTAATTTTAGAGAAAAAAGACAGAACACTAGCTTAATAGTTGCAAATATTGCATAATGTAGAGTGGAGATGTTTTAGACCAAATATCTTCTTTTTTTAATATGATTATTCAAGGCATTTTTTAAGAAAAGCATTTGCTTGTTCCAGCTCCTCACCTGTCTAAAACAAAAGGAGAAAAACATGTATTTTTTTAACTGCAGTTTGTGATTTGACTAGAAGGAAAATGTGTTTCTGCAGGTCAGTGGAATGAGTGCATCAGCAAATAAAATTAAAACAATTGTATAAAAAAGGGAAACTTTTTTTCAAGCCTCTGTTCTCATGCTACACACACTTCTCTTTTCGTTTAGGCATTCCTTGCCTTCCTATCTTACTGAATGTAAAGGCTGCAGACACTGGAGAGGGACAGGTAGAAGAACTGCCAGGCTAATCCAAAGTCTCCCTGCTTTACCATGTTGTAGCGGAAACAACTAATGGACACTACAGTTCCCTCAAAATCAAAACTTTGGAAACTCGCTATGTATTATAGTTTGACTGTAATCTCTTATTTCAAGACTGTTTTTCGCAGTTTCTCCTGCACCAGTTCTCTCGTTTTCCAGATGCTGGTCGTTTTATTCCTCCAGCATTTCGTACCTCATGTAGTTTGGTTCTTTTGTTCATATAAATTTCCAAATGATTTTGTACCTGACTTTTTTTGAGTACAAAACAGAGAGGACATTTTATAACAGCCAGGGATTAGTTTGTATGCCCTTTGGGAACAATCTTTAATCACATTGACAACCTCTAATTTTAGGTAATTTTCCAAAATCTACTTGCATCTGATTACCAACAAATGTGGTTATTGAGAATATCTGAACATGTCACTGTTGATGGTTGACAAAGTGTTTTGCAGCTTTTTAAGAAATTAAAATCCTTCAGGAAATTATTTAAAACTGTTGTTTTTATCCTGATGTAAAAATACTGTCTGGATCTGGGCAGATGTTTTAGAGCATGATGCTCTTGAGAGAGAAAACAAAATCAAACGCATGGATGGCAGGACAGGTCCTTTGCTTTGTTTTTTGACTTTGCAATTTTCATGTTTACATCCTCGGTGCATGAACACAAGCTGTGTTCTGCCAGTGTGGGAGGATGAGGTTAATGGGGGACTCTGTGGAGGCAGAAGCGTGGGTGTGTAGTCAATTTAGCAAGCTAACAGGAAGCGTGCTCCGGGACCCAGGCGGGCAGTGAGTGGGACACGGGTCGCGCAAACTCCTTGGGCCTCAGAGCTTCCTTTTAAATATCCCTTCATGATCATTCCTGTGTATTGGAAATCCAAGTTTTTCTTTTACCTTCGGTGGCCGAGTTAAAGTTCTTTGATAACGCAACAACTCGATCGAATTTCTTCTGTCAGAATGCAACCATCTGTCAAACAGAGAAACATTGCATATTTGACTTGGCACAGGAACACTGCAAATCACTGTGAATGTTGCAAAACTGTGGACGAAATCCACCCGTGATCCATTTGAGGAAGCCCATAAACCTAAGTTTTATCTCTCCCTTTCTGGTGGTAATATTTCACAGCTGAGAGAGGCCAGTGTGTGCTTTGCCGAGGGCTGTTGGTGTGGGCAGATAGTCTGTCATGTGAACAGCTACTGCAAAGATCAGCAGAGGGATAGTAGATTGTTAAATGTTTCTTGTCTCTGTCCCTTTGGTGAAAGAAGCCTCTTTTACCCTCACAGTCCAGAAATCACACAAATTTGATTAGGAGTCATTTGCCCAAGGAGCAGCTCTGGCTGCCAGGCCGCAGTGAGGCTCTTGTTCTCCTATTTGCCCCGGAGAAAGGTTCTGACATGCAGAAGTAGGCTTTGAACCAGCCCCTTTCTTTTCTTCCCCTTTAACCTCATTTACCATACTCTTTCAGTTTTTCTTCCTCCCCCGTGTCTGTCTGTGGCTGCTCACCGTTGGCCTGCCTTTGGCTTCATCATGTCACACCAAGAGAGACAAATGACTGTTATAAATAATCAGGAACTGGGACTTTGGTGTGATCTCTGCAAAAGACCGTTGAAGTTTCATGTTTATGCAATCCAGAGAGAGAAAGACAAGGTGATGGCAGTTCATCTTTTTTGAGAAAGGTGAATTTGAGAGACAGGTTGTAATGAAACCCACTGCCAAAACGCATCCTTCTGCCGTTTAGCCCAAACTAGTCTCTGAATGCAGTTGCTGACTCTAAATCTACTTAGTGGCTGATATCTATGCAGGTGCACTGAGTGTCTGAGGGAGCCAAGAGTTTGGTTTTGGCATAAATGTGGGTGTAGAAAACGAGATTTTTGCATCTGGTTGAGTTGATTATTCACACCCACAGGGGCAAGAGAAATTTTACCGCTCCGTTAAGTCAGAATCATATTTAGTATTCTTCATAACATGGTACATGCTTATAGTATGAAACTGTATATATATATATATTTTTAAATGAAAGCTTCAAAGCTGTCTTTTTATTAGCTTATGATGCAGGCCATTAGAAATAACACTTTTACGTGCTTTGCTGCTGAGGATTAAAAAAATATTAGCATACATCATAAATAAAGCATACCGAGGTTATTAAATTAAATGGTGTAACGACATCATGTGTCTTTCTTGGAAAGAATTAGCATTTTTCAGCTAGAAAAGGGCAGAAGATATCACCTCTGCTTGTTTTTGTGGTTCCATTTTAGGCTTTCTAATAATCAAACGCATGGAAATAATAAAAAAAGAATAACATATCCCAATTATATAACTTGAATAACTTCAGAAATAAAAATTAAAAAAATCATTCATTTTAGCCCACATATAATATTTTATGAACTGCAATAGAACTATTTCCCTAAAATATTAGCACACAAAACATAGGTAACTTAAACATTTTTATTGTTTTAAAACTAGTACTTACAGTTTCCACCTTTAACCCTTTCATGCACTGTGGTCACTACAGTGAAAAAGCCATTTTCTTGTGCTTCTTGTGGAGTTTTATGTTATAAATGCACACAGACCACTGAAGTGGACACTAATGCATCATAAAATACACTATCGACTACTGGCCATCAGCTGCAAAATGCAAGAACTTATTTTTGTTAAATCCAATATGGCCGACAGACATAAGAGCATGCCAACCAACCCTGTTCCTCCTTCTACCGTAGACGACTCTTGCAGGTAAAAAAAAAAATATTGTGACATCAGATAAGCCCTAAAGAACAATATTACTGATGTATTTTTCAAATAATAACTTTGTATTTGGAGAAAATTACTATTGATCACCTAAAATAAAATAAAACCTTTTTTATGCCTTAAGAAAATAAAAAAAAAAATAAAAAATCTTGACACAAAGGATCATAATTCATGCATGTAAAAGTTTGCCATTGTGAATTGTATACCTCAGTTTACTTTCCTGTTACTCTGTTAAAATACATACCTATCATAATCAGACAGAAATGTTAAAGAAAGGTGCTCTTGTTCCTTTCAAAGTGCCTTGCTTTGTGTCTCACAGAAACTTGAGTTGCTTAATAAGTCATTCAGTAAAACTGTCCAGCTAACTTTTTATTGCTGCTTTAGACCTAAATAGCAGGCGGTTCTGCACAGTTCAAGAAACAGATGCCTGTTTGCAGATTTTAGTCACCTTTGTCCTTCTTTCAGGCGACGACAACTCAAAGCTCCAGCATCGTTGTCATTTTGCTCAGGAACGTTTTGCAGACAGGTTTGGGTTGTTGTGGCTGAACCTGAAAATGTTGTCTTCCTGCCAAGGTCTTTTTGGGCATCTGGTTCTGCAGTCTGTGTATGCTTCCATTAGGACTAAAGAAGCCCTCGGGTAGCTGATGTTGCCCTCAAGGCAGAGAAAATTGTACGTCTAAGAAATCTACGCCGCTGTGTAAAATGTCATATCAAATTCTTTTATTTTTTTCAGTTACAAGCCCTTGTACTCAAAACTCAAATGTGCTACAAATGCAATGAGATTTCAGACCTAGCCAATTTTTTTTTTCAAATCTCAGACTGTAGATAATATTTTAAGAAACATAAACAGTGTTTGCCATTAATACACACAGGCATGAATCCACGGAGGATGTTTTTGTATGAAACAATGATCAACACATACGTATTATGTTATTTTCAGCTAGGTTATCAAAGTTGGCTTTGTTTTTGCCCAAGATTTGCTCCATAAGAGATAAATAAAACCTTAAAAGGTAGATTTCTCTTCCTTCTAATGAATTTGAGTTTTATGAGGGAAGAAAGATATATATGTGCTGATGGAGCAAATATGCCCAGGAATGTCAAAGATTCCTTCCCTGCTCGTGATGCGGATCACAGCAGGACGCAGCACGTTTAGTGTTTGATTAGAAAACGATGAGCAGATTAGCTTCAAAGATAAAACTGCAAATAAAATAGAGTTGCATCAGCAGCATATAGGCATGGAAATAATTTAAAATGGATGATAGAAATGAAAACAGTGGTGTATATTAATTAGGGGCAGACTGAGGTTCTTAGCAGGGCTTTGATGGGTCATCAATACTGAATAACTAAAATGTGCTTTCTTTTTGTACAAAGTTTTTCAAGGTCTAGGTCCAATTTGACATTTACTTTTTTCTTTTTCTTTATCTAAAACTCCCTCATATTCAGTTGAAATAAACAAAACTGAAAAGCCCTGGGCAAATGGGAATATTTCATTTTAATGAAACATAAAATCCACTGCGATAGATACAGTATTTTAGACATGTAGAGAAAACACTCGATTTAACAACAACAGACTTCAAGGTTGCTGTGGAGGACAGACAATGGAGACTGCTGGATGGGTGTGTGGGGATGGGTCTTTTATGGTTTCCTTTTCCTCATGTGGACCTTTGAGGCCTACTTTAGAAAATGGCTGAAGGTGAATGGCATTCACAATGGTTAAGTATAGCAATTAATGGCTGCTGCTGGTCCGTTCCTCTGTGCACTTTACAAATGTCTTACAACCCGGTTTCCCACGAGGGAAACTATTTTTTTATTACACCTTGGAGAGGCCATGAGGGCCCTGATGAACTTTGACCTTGGGCTTGATCACCAGGGCAGTAGGGAAAATGAACAGTCACCAGAAATTTAAATTGTGCTTTATTTTTGTTAGATTTTTCAAAGTGAACCTGCTAGTTTAAAAATATCCCTAAATAAGCATGGTTCACTACTGCTCTCATCTGCTGGTTTTGTTGCTGTGGTAAATTTACACATCTATGTTTAATTAGAACCTTGTCATTAAGGCTCTGTTTTACAAGCGAGTCTATCAATAAAAACCCTAGTTTCATTAGCAGAGCATCTTTTAGGCTCTCCTTCATTAACACCAGACTGTGTATGCTATATGTGATTTTGTCTGCAGCCCGAATTTAATGAGGAAACCTCCAGCATGTTTACGTTGCCCTGAATGTCTGTGATCTCTCTTATAGAAAATGGAGTTTGGCTGTTTGAGGCAGGAAAGCAACAAATCACCAAAAAGTCTGAACATATGCAGATAGAATTCCTTGCAAAAGTATTAGTTTTGTCCTGTAACACTCACAAATGTCCAAATATGTTATTGTAATTCCTGTGATAGACCGGCAGATAGATCTCCACTGATTATACTGATACCATGATTAGGACTCAGAATTACGTAGAAATGTGTGTTGTGGAACACAATGTGAAAAGTCGAAAGGATCTAAATAGTTTTACTCTTTCTTTCTATTTCGAAATGAAAAGCAACATCAAACATTCTTGCCCAAATATGTGAGCCAAGACATGACGATGCAGCATGAACTCTGGGATTTAATGACGAGACATGTACCAACCTTTGCCACTCATGGCAGCAGATCCTCGACCTGCACAAGCACGTCCTCCCGCTTTCATCATTTACTTCGAGGCCACAAAAGTAAAACGACTGAAAATAATTCAGGGTTCAGCCAAGAGTATAAGATGGATATGTGCCTCCTAAATCTGCGGTTTTCCAAATATTTTCTCAGCCATCAAGTTGCTGAATGTTTTATTAGCTTCGTAATTATATTTCTTGGAATCAGTTGTTTTTTAAGTCGAGTAATGAATCATTAGCAACTGACAAAATTTTCATCTAAGTCAGAGATGTGTGTTTACATTGAAAATAGCAAAGGATAAAGTTTCTATTTTCTTTTTTTTTTTTTCAGATGCTGAGATCATGTTCAGTCTAAAACTAATTTGTCCCACTTTCCTCTGCTCCCTCTCAGCTTTAGGTAAAAATCCAACTTCATACTATAGCATAACTCTGTCTCGTGGGAACATTTTTCCAGTGGATGGCTTGGAGTGTGGGGCTTTTTTTGGTGGTGGGGGGGGAGCTGCTGTCTCCTTAATTTACTCCTGATTTTGGAAAAGTGCAGCTTGACTGGGGAGGCTTGGCTCATATGCTAATGCCTTAATGTTCAGTGACATTGCTCAGAACTTGGAGCATGTGTCACTGTTTGCCCTTCAACCTCTTTATACAAAACGGTTTGTACTCTGTCCCTTTAAAAGTTGATGCTTTTGGCTAAGATGGAGAAAATGTGGTTAAGTAAATTAAACCTTTTTTTCCCCCTACACTAAATCACTCTTAAGCAGCATTTCTGCTACCCTTGGACTCATGGTATGGAGGAATACTTTCCGGTTATAACTCTGAAAGACTCTTTGTCTCAAAAGCCTGGGAAGAAGTGTACAGTCTACTTAGCGTTTTATTTGTAGTGCATTATTTAAATCATTACCGTTTTTTGTGCATGTTAGACTCGTTTTGTGAAACATTTTCTTTCTGGATCTGTATTCACTGTCCAGATTGAGTTTTGATGTGATATAACAGCTTCAATACCAGACTTTAAAAAATTAAGCAAAGAGATGAAGAAGGCTGGTTTTGTTCCGGGACTTTGAAGCAAAGAAGGATTCTTCATAAATTGACTGTTTTACAACAACAGAGTTACTTCAGTCAGAAGCTTCCTCAGAGCTGCTGTGATACAGACTGCTACAGAAGATTTGCCCACAGCTATCCATCAGTATCTTCAACAAATCTTTGAAGGATACAAATGATAAAATTTAGTTTCCCTTTTGGGAAAAATAAAGTATTTTTCAGTTTAATTGCTTAGAAACTCCGGTACTTGAGGAAGTCGGACAAGAGTGAACTATTCTACACTGACTGCAGTCCTTTGAAACCCAGTTAGTGGAAACAACAAGTTTTATTTTTCCTAAAAAATATAGTTACAATCTTGTCCTGCTTTGGTTTGGGAACTGGATGTATTATTACATCCTCCTCTGAACTTAATTCCAATTGTTTGAGTATTTGAAACCCAAGCCAGGCTCTAAAGTTGTTGTGCATATTTATTAAGATAAACTGTCAGAGCGTCACAGTTTTGGCTCTCCCTGTTGCCATTGTTCTCAACGACACCCATAAAACTGTATTTGAAAGACACTTCTTTTGTTTTTAATATATACCAACATCTGATAACAATTGTGTGCTTTGTACGCAACAAGATAAATGATCTGAGGAAAATCATTTGTGCTTCTTGTGTAATATTTTGAAGTCCCTCTTCATCTTGAGTTTAATTAGCGATTTTCAAAATGATCTCGGTCCGTGTTTGCCTTTGCTCCATCAGATTCTATCAAAGCTTTGAGAGAAAAGCATCAAACATAAAAATTTCCCCTGGTCATACATCTGCATAACTTCACACATGCGCACCAGCTTTCGCTCGCGTACCCACCAAAAACATGAAAAAAAAAATCAGCATCCAAGACGGCTTATGATGGGGAACTAATTCAATATCCCTTTTCCTGTTTTAAATGTCACTCTCTGAGCTCATCTGGAGTGACATGTTTTTCATGCTGGAAATAAAGGAGCTTTATTGGGCTCCGAACAGAGTGGCGCGGAGGGAAGAGGCAGCAGGAGGGCGGCTTCTTCTACTGATGTTTGCTGAAAATCCAAAGGTCTTCAGAAGAAATGAATAACGTTAGAATTTTCATAAGTTTGTCGCTGCCTCGTGATCCCCTCGAGTCAATAAAAACGGAGCGTCTCAAAGTGCACAAATAAATCTCAGCTTTGCTAGAAGCTACAATGTCAGTCAGCGAAATGCCTCTCATATGTCACTTAAAGTTTGTTTAAGGAATCAAGTAGGGAATACAGAATCTCATTTTTGACATGTTTTCGGTCCTTTTGGTTCCAAAACACTGTCGCAATATCTTCTTTTTTTTTGTTTTGTTTTGTTGTAGAGAGGCATGTAAATATGCCAGATTTAGCCACAAGGGATACATTTCCTTTGCAGTCTACTGGCAGGTTTACAGTAAAAAATAAAGAACAATTGACAAAAGAAAAAAAGGTCTCTTTTAGTTAGTTTGTTTGTTTGTTCCCTCTTTTTTTTGCCGAATGATGCAAATGACCGGTGAGTGCTTGGCTGGAGGGGGCTGCAGCCTCCACAGTTGCCTCATTGTGCCAGATAATGACCACCCCATTGAGAGTGACCCCCACGACCTCAGAGACAGACAGTAAGACGGCCTGGTCCAGCCCCTCCAGGCATCCTCTTTTGTGGCATTTTGCCCACGCAGAGCAACAGAACTCATAGTGGTACCCAACTGCCTTTTGCCTTCCAACACTCCACTATTAATTATCATCCCTTTGGTTCTCCACACTGTTCAGTAGTTTTGATCCAGATGCAGATGAAGGATGTGCTGAAGTCCAGCTGTACAGTTGCAGCCCAATTTATTAAAATATAATTGAAAAGTGAATTCATTCCAGTATTTCAATTTAAACTCAATTTATAGATTCATGTCGCGTCTGTTGCGTGTCTCCTATCTTCCCATTAAAAACATGTTACATGGAGCTAAATGTGATGAAATGAAGCAGACAGTTCTGTGATGCCTTTGAATCGTATTTATCACTTTTTATTATCCTCTGGCTTGTATAATGCATATGGATTGAGATTTATGAAGTGGAATTCACTGTTCTGCCGAAGTACTTTACATCACTGTCTTTTATTTCAACAAAAGGCTTTTACACAATATTGTGAGGAGGGAATTACACAGCGTTCATTTAGATACATGCTGTTAAGACTAATCAAATATTTATAAGCAAGGCAGATTTAGATTCATTATTTTAATCAATATATATTTTTTCTCAAAAAATTGTACAATGAGTATCAATTTTAAAAATATAACATTTTATTTAAATGTTATATTGTATAGAAATTTTACATCTTTACATTTTGTAAAAAAAAAAAAAAAAAAAAATGCTGGAAATTACTTTCACTAATCTCTGCTGGCATAATAATAACATGATGCTTCTTTTATTTGCTGAGCAGCTTTTTGCTTGTTTCTGGTATTTTGATCATTTTCTGTTTGGTCTTTGAGGTTAGAAGACCTCAATCTTTAGCTTCTTCCTCAGATTCTCTATTAGAATGAAGTTCCACTCTAAAACAATATTGCATTATTATTACAGTCTGAATAACATGTTTCTTAAATTAAAAAATCTGCCAGCGGTAGGAATAAATCTGGCTTCAGCTGTATATAAGATGCTTCAGATGTTGTCTCTGGTTCAGGTGAGAGAATTGTGAGTGTGGCAGCTCTTGAAGCAGTGCCTCCAGCTGCAGTTCACACCTTGTGAATCCCCCTCAAGCTTTGGATTGAAGTTTACTTCTCAATCCTCTCAAGTTATACTTGTTGCTCACAGCCTCTTTTTTTTTTTTTTAACCATACTCTTACTTTCACAGAATTTTCTATTTATATACTTTGACACAGTATTCTCAAAAGCCAACCTCCTGAGCAGTGGTCAATCAGATACAGTGATACTGTGGTCATTAAACCAGGTGTTTACACTGTTGAGAAAATGAAGTCAGAGTTTCCTAAAAGTTTCTTTTTACAGTGGAGCTTGAATGTAAAATGTAAAATTTGTACTTTCTGAAATTGGGCTTAGTAAAAAAGCGGACTGCTAGAAGCAGATGACGTAGCTCGCCAAATCATCACGGACAAGTTAATTGTAGAATATTTTCTATCACGCTTTTTCTTCCACTCAACTTTTTGAAAAAATACTATTTGTGTCTTTTTAATTTGTCTATCAAATGTTAGTCCTTATTTATAAATTCCTACTGCATTCTCCTTTCATATGTTGCAGGGTTTTTGAAGCCCCAGTGCTCATTGGCGCCCCCCATGCAACGAGGCCGTTCGTCTGAGGCGTGTTCATGTTTCAGCGGTGTTTGTCCCCTCCATCAGCGTCGCCTATCCTCAGGTAACCGTGGAAACAAAGCTGCTGCTGCCTGTTGTTTCAAATTGGTCACATATGCATTCTTTTTTTTCCTGTTTGATATTTGAGGAAACAAAATGTCAGACACAAGGATTTTATTTTATTCATTTGCCATATTAAAGTGCACACAATGTCCTAATATGCTGTATACAACATTGTCTAATATTCAAAAGTGCAATTTCTTTTCGTCTTTCTGTTTTCATAAAATATTTTGCTGTGTCTAGTTCTGCGTTTTGTCAAGAATAACTTGCTTATGATTCAGAAGGTTTGCAACAAAATTCCATAATCCATGTTTCTTACTGCTTGCTGGTGTTTTCATGTGGTGGAAACTTGCTTGTTGCTGCAAAAACACCTCTGCACATGTCACTGCCTCCCGGTCAGAGGTGTGACTGGGCGCTGCTCAAATGCAGCGCTCAGTCTGTTTTTATGATTAATCCTATCTTTGCGTGCTGAGAACTGATGGACAAGTTAATAGAGGTGTTTTGAGATCGCCCACTTCCTTTCTAGCACTTTGGTTCACCTGAGCCGAGCTCTTTCTGGTGTAAAGCTAATGAATAGGGGTCCAAGCTATGCGGAACATCTTGTTAATGCTGATATATTTCTTCCCTGAGGCTAGCTCTATCTGCAGCATCGGTGCTGAGGTTGGCTGCGCTGGCCATCATGTGAGGAAGGCATGACTTCTACCGCCGGATAAAGCCACTTCAACTTGTAAAAAGCTCTGTTGGAACATTTGATTATATGTTTTTTTTTCTTCTTTTTTTTTATCCATGAACTTGTATTTCCCCGGCTTTGCAAAAGTAATCATGCCCCTTGAACTTTTCCATATTTAGTTACATACAACCCCAAACTTCAGCATAGTTTTAGGACTTTATGTGGTAGATCAACACAATTCATTCCTGGGAATTGGAAAATGATGCATAGTATTCAGAATATTGTGCAAATAGCATATCCTGAAGTTGTGACACAGCCCTCTTTACTTTGATGCCTCGATATGCAAGTGAACTCAAAAGCTGTAAATTGTCATCAAAACCTACATTGTCTATAAATAGTCAAAAAAAAAAATCTCATTGTCTTTTAGAGAGCCCTATTCCATCTGTCGTATAAAATGTAGAGTATGACACAACTGCGGATAAATCAAACAATGGTTGCCCACTTAAAACTAGTCTGATGTTATTACCAGAAGCAGCCCATAGTTAAATTGGAGAAGCTGCAGAAGTCCACAGTTTAGGTGAGAAAAACTTGACACAGCAATTATTGTGAAATCCACAAAGCTGATTTATGATTAAGAGGAAGAAAGATATTGTTAAAGTAAAGCCATGAGAATCCCGTATAGAGGAAACCTGCAAACATGTAAATGAAGTTGGTCTTGTCAGGTTTTACTTGTTTTAGCGGATGCGGTGGAACATTATCCTGATCACACCCCGAATGTTAAAACTAACGACAGAATAAATAAACTTTAGAACTTGGTCAAGAGTTGAAAACTGATTTTCATAGATCATCTCCCTCCAGTCCCACTGATCTTGTGCTATGTATTTTTTGGGCAAAGTTTCAGTCTGTAGTTGTGCAAAAATGGTAGACAGGCATGTTGAATACAAAACACAAATTTTAAAAACATACACCAGTTTCCTTCATTTTAATAACTATTCATTACTATGTGTTGTCTGAGAAATATTTGTAGTTGTAAAATGACAGAATATGGAGTAAATATCTCTTCAATGCACAGAAGCAAATCGTTTCTTATAAATCCCCAGAAACCAGTTTATTTTTGTAATTTTAGCATTATAAACTAATATTTTCTTTGGTTCATATTTTTTTAGTAATATCTGAATTGATGACTGTGTTGTATTTAGCTGTTTTCACATAAAACGCTTCGATCTTGCTTAGTTATTTCATACTGTGTTTTAAGAGTCCTCTTACTGGCATAACTAGATCAGAATTCTTCATTTTTTAATTTCCTCATGGGTTGCAAGTGCTTACTACTAAACATATCTTTTGTCTTTTGAAGAATGCAAACATACGCAAAACAAAAATGTTATTCTCTGCATGTAAAAACAGCTTAAGTCCCATTTGAGATTGATAAGTATAGATTAAAACTGCCTGCAGGTCTTTGCAAATTAAACATCATTCTGGGTGACAGCTGAACTTTTTTTAGAGCAGAAAAAAATCCCTAAACTACTTATGTAATTACGCTGATCAAATCCAGATGACATTTTCTTTGGCTTCTTGTGGTTTTTATCATAATATGTTTGATGTTTTGAGTAAAAGTTTATTTGCTGGGGGAAAAAGTACTGTATTTTCTTGCCTTGTGAAATATCCACATCCATTCCTTCCAGAGATTTTTAGAGAGAAACTAGCAGTCAGGTTTTACTAATCAAATGCTCGTGATTAAATAATTACATTCGGTATGGCACTTCTTAAAAGGCAGGAAGTTTAGTAATTTGTCCACCTGGAACATGCAAAATCCTGGTAGCACAATGCCAGGAAAGAAAAATATCAGTAATAACCTCAGATAAGCCACTGATGCTTCCTAGAAGGGAATATCCAAACAATCTAAGCCCATCATAATTGAACATCAAATATTTTTCTCAAATTCAAAACATTTTGAAGTTCTGCTTTTAATTTGAAACAATTGTTCCCCAGAACATAACTTCCCTCAAGACTATTTCTTAATTGCTTTTCATATTTCACAGCATCACTGTTTATGTCAATTCTGTCCTTTGCTGCTTTCGAGCACAAGACAATGAAGTGAATTACAGCCACTTTAATTTTATTGAAATTAGTTCCATCATAGCAATAAGCCAAGAGTTTTATTGTGGTGAAATTATTTGAAATTCATTTTGAAAATATTAACTTTTTTTTTTTTTCCAGCCACTGAGTCTGATTCAACATGGAAGCTAAGTTTAGCATCCAAACAAAAATACTTATTTTTTTACTGTTCGATTCAAATTTAATAAAATATGGACAATTGATCAGTTAGAAAATGGTTAGATGACAAAAAACCGTGACGCTGAGCATATTCAGTCAGTGAGGTACATTTACCGCCCTCCCACCCAGATGGTGTTGGACAGGTTGAGATTCATTTCTGCTGTGGTACTCTGCCTTGGCTCTGATTCCTGTATAGGAAATGACAAACTTATAAGAATGGCTCATTCTTCCTAAGAACAGACGTCAGAGTAAATTCACCTCTGTGTCAGACTGTGCAATGCAGTTTTAGGCCCCACAAGCCCCTCTGTGCATATTGAATGTTAAAGTTTTTGACAAGACAAATAGAAGAAGATGAACACATATGGCTGATATGGAAGGGTTGGAGGAGAAAACATCTTTGCTGAAAAGATTATGGCAGCAGCAGTGTTTTTATATAGCGCTGTTCACAGACGCAGTCATAAAGTGCTTTAAAAGTTAATGAAGTCCATGACTGGAGAAAATCAAATCGACTTACTCCAGTTGGTAGAAGAGTAATGATTTGGGCTTGGGCTTGGCATAATGCAGTCATTGATACAAACTTGAATTCATCTGTATACCAAAGTCTTCTGGTGCCAAATGTCAGGTCATCTGTTCAATAGCTGAGGTTTGGCCCAAAGTGTATCATCAGCTGCAAACTTTTTCTAAATACAGCTGCAAATCTACAACAGAATTACTGAAAATAAAAGAATCAAGGGGATGCAAAGTCCAGGCAAAAAGTAGATCCACACACAAAATGACACTCATGCAAATGTTTTTATTTTGAACTTGAAATGTAATCAACATAAGACATAAGTGAATCCTCTCAAACCCCAGAGAAATGAACATACATTGTACAAAAGAGTCGGTCAAACTTCTTCTACCGCTTCTGAAAGTGATTGATGCTCAAGGTGCTCTACTAGCTCCCCGGTCTTGGATTATTGTAAGTTTTCTCCATTACCGCATTCACAGTTGTGAAAACTTTCCTTTTCCCATGACAGCATACCTTTTGAAAGTTGACACCCCTTACTTGCATAAAGTTTTGCGGGAGAAATTTACAGCAGACTTTCTTTGCTATTCATGACGAGACGCAGCGCTAGCAAAAAAATATGCCTTCAGCTGCGACTCGGCTCCCATCTGCTGCAGCAATCCCTGAAGACAGTTATTTATTTATTTACCTAATTTTACTTTCCTTTTTTAGTTTTAAGAAAGACATGATTTAAATATATTTGTGTACCCCAGTGGAAGATGTAGGGTTTTTTTTAATCTTAGGTAAAATTAAAGCCCCTCTCCTCAGATGAATACATTTTCATGGGCAAGTTTCAGCATGATGAGGCGCACAGTTATTCCACCAACCTCGCCCCCATCTTTGTGCATTTTACACAGTTATCTTGATTGATTGCAACATATTTTACTGACACAGCTTGTGGTGAGGGTGAATGTGTTTCCAGAACAATCCAGACCATCTGGTTTAGAAGTGTATAGTCTTGCTGAAGTATGTCAAAGGTTTTGGGATGTTTTAAGAGTTTAAGTTTCGAATCAGATTGGGTTATTTTGTCTGTCTCAAAGGCAAATGAAGAGGAGAGCACTTTCAGGGTTGATGAAATTTATTATCACAGCCTTGTTGCTTTTGTTCTACATGAGATGTTGAAGTAATTCGGTGGTATGTTCAGCAGCCAAGTGAAGAAAAAAAGAAAAGCAATTGTTTGGTTTAGAGAGTGGACAGCCTCTCTAAACTTTATAGTCTGTAATAATCGTGGGTCTAATTATGGAAAGTGTTGCTATAAATCCACCAGTGTCCCCAGATTGTGTGATCGTCCTCCAACCTCTGCCTGCACCCGCAATGATAAGTTACTGTGGGAGCTGTGAGGCGTGTAGCGGTGACCAAGCAGGAGGTTTTCTGGGAACTGAAGCGAACCTCACCCAGGTTTGGGGGGGGAACCGTTTTCATCCGCGATCTGCTGAACTCCAGGCAGCGCACTGATGTGGCTGGGCTCTGGTTTCAGAGGTTTTTACATTGTTCTCCTCCTGCCCCTCACCCAAATAACAAGTTATTGCTGGAAAAGGATCGTGAGAAACTTTGCGTTGGTAGCTTTTCCTCAGGATTATTTCAAAAAGAGGGCAACCTTTTACCGTGTTTTTTTTTTTTTTTCTCTTTTAATGAGAAAAATAAGTTATGATGGAAAATGCTGTTTTTACTTTTTCTTTTTTTTTCTTTTGGAATTGTGGTGTATGAGGGGGGAAAGCGTAAAAAAGAAAGAGACGGCATTGAAAACAGGGCCTTCACAATGCAGGCCTTGTGCTGCGATTTGGTCTGTCCTCACCGAGCTGAGCGGAGGAATGGAAAAGATTATCCGCAGGAATGTCTGGGGTGCCCTCAAACAGAGCGGGCCGCGTGACTGGCCAATAGGAGCAAGGCTTGCAGAGCGGCGGGCTAATTTTTTCCTGATGAACTCAGCCGCCTGCTCCACAATGCAGCCTGATTGCCAGGGCTGAGCTCACATATGGTCCGTGTTTGGAGGGCCCAAATGACAGGACCAATCATGCCTGCAGAGAGAAGGGGGTTGGAGTGAATCTTAGATGTATATCTGAAGACTATCGAACAGTTCTACACTAATCTGACAGCATTTACCAATGCGGTCCATTTTCACTCTCTACTGATGCCTCTATTACACCCAAAGCAAATAAGCACTCCCATCTCAGGACTGCCACTAATACAGATCTAGATTTAATGAATAAAAAGCTAGAAAGTGCAGAATTTTATATTCAGCAACATTCTACTGAAACCCCGAAATAAAATCCAGAACCACCAGTAGGAATTCTGTTGGGAGAACATCACTTCTATTATCCATAAATAAGGAAAGAATCTCACTGTTGGATGAAAGTCTAAAGTTCTATCTGGCGTTTGCCTCCAGGAACTACGAGGAAGAAAATGTAGATGAAGGTCCTCAGGTTAATAAGATAAAAATGAACTTCTGGGTTTACAATGAGTTGGCTGAATCATACAGAAGAGAGATACATGTTGGATTAATACAGGGCAATTCTGCATGAAATCCTGCAATAGGCAGCAAAAGAGTGCAGTGAAGGTTCACCTTGTAAATGACAACAACCCTAAACATGTATCCAGAGCTAGAGTGAAGTAGTTTAAATAATGGGACATTCTTTAGTTCAAACAAACCAAAAGTCCAGCATATATACGAACTGAGAATCTGTGGCAAGACCTGGATATTGTTGTATACAGATACTGTTTATCCAATCTGGATGAGAAAGAGTAATTGCAAAAAAGTTTAAAATTGTCAGGCTTCAGATGTGCAGCGATAGTAGCAATCTACCCCAACGGATTTGCTGCTGTAATTGCAGTGAAAGGTGGATTTTCAGATTTGTATTGGGATAACAATCATGTAGCCTATGTAACATTTTTCTTCCAATCTACAATTAGGCCCTCATTGTGTTAGCCTGTCACATTAAATCCCAATAAAATGCATAGAAATTTGTGGGGTATAATATCTTCTCTAAGTTACTGGATTTCAGTGCCTTAAAAATCCTGGCATCATCAATGCCTGGCAAGAACCTTTTTTTTGCTCGCCAGAATAAACAGCATACAAGAGAAGTGACGCAGCTCCAGCTTTTGCTCTTAATGTATGTTTATGTCCCCGATTCTTTTAGCTTTTCTTTCTGTGTAGCTTTTTAGGATCAGCAGTGCAACAATAAGCCATGTGGTGGGCCTCCCGAGCGAAGCAGCGTGTGTTTTGTAGACCTTGTGGTCACGCAGCAGGGTTTAAAACCAGCAGTTGGGGTGAAAAGAGTGTGAAGGAAGCTAAAGAGAGCAGTTCAGTGGGTAACGGAGGGGGCCGACGTCAGGTTAAAGTGGGTCCTCATGTTTCCCATTGCGGGGTCCCGCAGAGGTGAAGAGGGTCATGTAGAGGGGCCTCATTATCCTCAGCGTGCTTCGTGCTCCCTGCGCTATAATTGGCTGGCCAGAGTCCATGCTCTCCCAGTCTGCTTCCTGCTAGGTCAGGAGCCAAAGATGCTGGAGTACACCATGCTGCTGTTTACTTGTGCTGGCCTCTATTCATCACAACACAGAGAAGATATTTTTAATGTGCGACTAGAGACTCTTATCTCAAGCAGAAATGTGCTAATCTGAGGCTTTCAGAGCAGTTTACTTTCAGACAGCGAACTGGAGTTTGTCCAGATAAGATAACGCTTTTAATTGGCTGCTTACATTTTGGTTAGTCATTTTTTACCACCAGTTTGTCTTCATGTAACTGTAGACTGGGTGAAAGTAACAAGTTGAAATAAAAAAAAGAAAACAATCGGCCCTTAAAAACAAAAAAAAATAAGTGGAAAACATGGAACACAGTGGTCAAGAAGATTAAACCAAAGATTAGAATGTGTATTGCTCCAAGGGATGACAAAAACCCCCAAAAAAGCTCCTTCTACAACTTTACATCCTCAATTAACATGATAAAGTTCATGACAAACAAAAGGACTGAACAAGAGTTTCTTTTTTGGAAGGGTTGCCAGCATAAAACCTATTTTCTCTAAAAGGAAATTTGACGGCACAACAATTCTAGAGCAGTGTTCTTTGGGCCGAGGTGACCTCAGTGAAAATGTTTGGCCGTAAAGCACAGAATAAATCCACAGAAGAAAATCCACACAAAATATCAGGTCAAAATGTCCCATGTTAACTATCAAATATGGTGATGGAGGAGTAATGGTTTGCTTGGCAGCCACAGGTCCTACATTTATTTTGTTTCATGTTGTTCCAAGTTGTCCAGTTGGTATGTTAAGTCACCCCAAAAGAACACAGTGGTGGAGCAGCTGAGAGTTGTTGCCGCAGTTCATGTAGATATTTGGTGAAGAATCGTACATATGTTCATGATACCTCACCGCATGTGATAAATATGTCTGCTGTGGATACAAAAATCAGTGGAAGCAAACTAGTTGAAGCAAAATATCCACACTGCTGTCCGAGTGCATTTCCGCATAAAACATGGAAACAAACTTTTCATACACAGGCTTAACATCCAGGATGCTATGGAGTTATCTAAACAAAATCAAGCTGTATTTGCTGAATCTTTACTCTCTATTTTTGGTTTCCTCTCTTGTATTTTTCCATTTAAGCCTTCTCTCAAACATGTAGGGAAACTTATATAAATTGTTCCATCCGTGGAATATCCCTAAGTGACACGGTCCCTGGAGGCCAGCTGCCACCGCAGCAGCCGGGACGCATCGGCAGAGGTGGAGGTCTCTGCGCTGGTACACTCTTATGGCAGCCGTCCATGGCAGGTCACTGGAAATCAGAGCGACTAAGCCTTTGATAACTCTCTGAGCCTTTAATCCCCTAGCAGCGGCATCACAGTGAAATGTTACCTCATTGTTGCAGCTCAGTCCCAGCGGAGAGGCAGAAGAGCAGGCAACCAGGGACAGAGGGCGGGAAGTAGAGGCTCACAGGAAGCAGTCACATCTCTGCTTCCTCTCAGTCATCATCATCTCCTCTGTGTAAATGAGGGTGGTAGAAACAAGGGTTGGGATTTGATCGAAGCTCTTCAGAGGCTGTTGATACGAGTAAATCTCAGTAGTGCAAAGTCAGCAGCTTTAAATTTCAACCATCGTGAGAAAAGCATAATTTAATATCTAATGAACTATGAGGAAGAATGATACATATCTATTGTTCAGTTTTCCTTTACTCAGATAGAGCTCGGTGTTAAATACTGCTGCTGTTCTATTTTCAGGTATTTTTGGAGAATATTTATATATTCTCTAACAGGCAGTTTGCACAGATGAGGTGAGTTGCCATTGTTGCACAGATTCTAGCGGTCCTCTGAGTTTTCAGATTATCCTGACCCCTTTAGTGAGATAAACGACACACTGTGTGAGACTTGTGGAGAAAAATATGGGGGGAAAAAAAAAAGAAATTCTGCATTTTTAAATAAACATTAATTAAACATGAATAAGCAAGTTTTCATTCTGCAGGCCTTGTGTTGCCTAACACAGAATGGCATGTAAATCACACGGAAGCTGGCTGGGTTCCGCTGGACTGTACTGGGGAATTAACCAAAGGCATGAATATAAACGAGGACGTAGATCTCAACCCAGATATCTCACTCCTGGCTATGGCTCTTCTTCAGCCCAGATGATGGGACATGCCAGAAACAGCCTGCTGTGTCACTGCACCCTTTCGGACCTGATGCTAAGCACCATGTTTACATCACTGGAGCTGACTAAGTGTTGAAGGACACTGGCCTCATCTAAACACTGATAAACACTGGAGCAGGGGGATGTGAAAGGACTACATGGGAGTCAGATAAGTGAAAGAGTTGACAGCATGGCTCTGTGCAAGCAACTTGTTCTCTCTGTGTGCAGATTTATTTGCTAAAGGTTGGGATAAATATTGGAAGTACATTTCACTAAAATGTTTTCCCAAAATGAAATAATGCGAAGCATGTCCAGATTCTGAGAACTTCCATTTCATTATGGTTCCTCTTTAGTGTCTTCTTTGTTTGCCGAGATGATTGAAAGAAAACATTGGAATGTGAATCTGGTGTAAAACAACAGCCGGACTAGAAATTTAGACAAGGTCAAACCAAAGGAAGAGATCATTTTTCATAATTTTTGTCCAATAAATCTTTTTTTATAAAACAAGCATTTCCTGTTGTTCTGCCCAAAATATCCAGCCTCTATTAGCTGTAAAAAAAGAAAAAAAAAAAAAGATAAGAATCCAAGACCATTTCTCCCTTCCTCCTTTTTTTTTTTTTCACATAACTTTGGAATTTTATATGATAGACTGACACAAAGTAATACGTAATTATGGATCACAATTGTTTTACTGCAGTCACAGATTGAGGTTTGTTTCTAGCAGATTTGCACTTTCTTTTTTCCAAGTCTTGTCACAGATTCTCCATTTTATTTAGTTTGGGTCATTTAAAGGGATGAAATTCTTTGATACAAACTATTTTATTTTTGCTCTGGCTGTATGTTTAGGGTTGTCCTGCGGAAAGGTGAACCTCTGCCCCAGTCTCAATTGTTTTGTGGTTTTTAAAGCCAGTAACATTAAACGATGGAGGATTTAGCATTGAAAACTGTCTGACACGTTTAGTTCTGTAGATATTTCAAACTGCAAAAGTCCATGGTCACAATTTTAGAATGAGCTGAGAACATCTTTCCTACCTCTGGTGGATAAACCTTGTCCAAAATGCATTATTAACTGTTGATTATACATCTCAAAGTTATCCCCTTGGATTAATTACAATTTTCCACTCCATAATTCTTTCAACTGACTGCACTCTGGTTTTTAGCGAATATTGTAAACCTGGGGTTAGGCTTCTGCCTCTTGTCAATGATATAAGTGCTTTTGAAACACTATCTTATCAGAAAATGGAGAAAAATAATACTTCATGAGACTGGGATATATTGCTTGGATGTATTCACGTATTCTCAAGGTCGGACAGAAGTATCAATTATACCAAGATTTGGACAGCAAGTGATGGGTGTAAATGTTCATGCTTAAAAGATAAGAAAATGAGGCAGTGGGTTTTAAAATGGAGATGGCCTGATATTTTCTAACCGCTGGTATTTGGTCGGGAGGTAGACATTGATGGTTGGTGTGACTGTCCCACTGGTTGAACCTTTATTCCAATTTAAACCATGATCAGAGAGTTTTTTTTTTTCCAAGATTAAAGCTTTTGTATAAAATTGCAAACTCTGAACCTTGTATAACCAGAAAGATGACCAGAAGGATTGTGGATTAGTTTTTCTGCATGCATGTCATTTTGCAAGTATACAAAAAAATCTGACCAGAGCACCTTTCATTCAAGTAAAGTCAAGTTTATTTGCATACTACATTTCAAGTTCAAAGTGCTTTACATGATTCACATACTAGCTAGGTCCCCTGTATGGCTTCTAGTTAGCTGCAATGGACTTCTCGTGGGTTTCTTTCAACAATGCCTTTCTTCTCACCTCATTTCCATGAAGGGCAAAGTTGTGGAGTACATAATTAATAGTTGGCCTCCTTGTCTTACTTGTCAGATCAGTGGGTTTCATTGTACCTATTGAAATTTCTGGATGCTCAACTGAACAGAGCTCTGCATGATGTTCAAAACTTTGGTACCTTATAGCTTAACCCTGACTTAAACTTCCCCACAACTGTCATTTAAAGTCAACTCAAAACTGTCTTGCTGCCAGTAGCTCCAGTTCATCCTTTTGCTCACAAACATTAGATGTTTCTCTCCATGTCAGTTGGAATCTGAAAGGGAACGGCAGCTACACATCATCGGACTTTACGCGTCGCTTCAACTTCAAAGGGAGGAGATGCAGGGTGAGAGAAAAACACAGGCAGTCGGGGATGTTAAGGCATAGAGGAAGGGTGGTGAGTGTGGAGGGTCGGCTGTTGGTATTTTGATGCTAAAGTGATTTGACACGCTTGGCATTATAGCAGGCTTGGTGGTGGGGGGAGGGAGAAACTGTGCAGCAGAGCGCTTGATCCGAATGTCACCATCGCCGATCTCATGAAGTGGAAGGTCAGAGAAAAGCACCTGCCACCCCTGCTCAAACGGGGTCCGCCCTCGTGCTCGGACCAAAAAGGGCAAACCTAGAAATTGAGAGGCACATTGCAAAGGACGAAGGGCCAAAGATTCTTGTGCTCATGAGTGTTGTGAGCGGACGCAGGGTGGCGGACTCCTAACCTCCCAATATCACATGCCTCAGCTGCAGAGCAACAGGCCCACCAGAGTGTGCTAATGCAGGCCAGTACATGCTGGGATGTGAGAGCTCGAAGTGTTTGCAACTCCCACATGCTTTCTCCTCAGAGAGGCACTCCTTGAGGTGCGCGGAGGAAACGAGGGTGGGAGTGATGGTAATGCAGAGGCTAATGGAAATGTCTTGTCGGGACTCAACGTTGTACTGCGAAGCCGACCGCCCTTCGATGAATGTGCACCATGGCCCCAGTGACAACATTTATGCTGTAGGCCCTGTTTTACCAAGCAAACATAACAACAGCACAGATGCAGGAGGCTTCCAGAGCTCAAAAGTGAAGAACACAATTGTTTAGGACCGGAGTGAAATTTTACATCTGTTGGAAAGATGCCTGGAACCGGGTTCTCTCAGCTTCACTCATGTTTAGTCATCCTGTCTGCCAGTGAAAAGGTTTTACCTGCAAGAGTAATTACAGTAATTTCTTACAGATTACAAAGAGAACAGCTACTGCAGGATAGTATTACATCGCACATGTTGGAAAACAAGTTAGGCCACATTATCTACAGTAGAAATGGTAAATTTGCATCAACACTGCTCAGTAGAGCAGTGTAGATGCTCTGTCAAGCATCAGGGGGTTTTAGATACCCCTCAAAACCCCTGATGTTTTAAGGGGTATCTCAAAACATCAAATATTATCAAAAAGATGTATATCAATAATTTGATTCAGAAAGTACCAGCTGTCAAACACATTAATGAAGGATAATCATTTGGGCTTGTTCAGTAGCCACAAAACCTAGAAAGCTTAGAGTCATGGAGTCGAACATGGACTCCTCTGTCTACCAAACCCTGCTCATTAGCAAGTGAGAACTTCTCCACTGAAAGAAGGTTTGCCAGTTTTTGGTTGGTACTATACTTTGGGCTAACCATAACCCAGTGGAAAAGACATTAGTGATGATCTTAGAAGAGCAACTTCTGTTCCTGCCTACCAATCTGGAAGGGGTTGCCAATATGTTTCAATTCAGTTAGAAGAGAGATTTCAGTTTCAGTGGAAACTGAAAAAATGACTCGGCTACAATTTGACATTGTACTGAGTCACTGAAGAGGTGTCCTATTCAGTGACTACATCTCAAAACGGAAAGAAATGAAGCAAATTTAGTAAATGTCACTCAATCAGTCACAACTTACTAAGAAATTTAAATACAACTGCTGCGAATTCGAAATTGGATAGCATTTTTACAAGAGGACTCAAGTATTTACAAATTGTAGCTGCTGTGTTGTCCCCACCTGGTAAGTCACAGCTTACCAGGTGTAATAGTGTAATAAATTAGAATAATAAATTACGCTAACTTAACCATACTTTGGCCCACCATCACTCTGGGCACCGGGAGAGCAGGGGCATTGTGGGGGAGCTATCGCAGAAAGCTGACCTTTTGCTTCTGCCCAAGTAGTTACCTCATTCAATATGACAGTGATGGAGTAGGCACTGTGGGGGGAGAGAGGGAAAGCACAACAAATGCCACAGGGGGATAGTGTCCAAAAGTCCATTACAGTCACTAATATTGAGCTAATTGATAGCATGTTTGTGCATCACAGATTTTGAAATGTGTAATGGGGGGGTCGATGATGACATTAGACTTTGGAGTCAATGATCAAAACACCATCATTTTCATGAGTATTTGGCAGATGGCTTAGGATAGAAGGGGTGGTTCACTTAGCAAGAACTTTATGACTCAAGATTTCCTGCTCAAATATATTTCAGATAATGAAAGAGGCACAGTAATGACATGGCATGAAAAGATCAAAATAAGTCCTTGGGAATGTTAAGCCTTTCAATGCTCCCACTGATCTAGAGTGAACAATGAAAGAATGTGTGCTCTCTTTAAATATGGTTACCTGCTAACGTAATAAGTACAGTACCTTGCAAAGGTATTCACACCCATTACATGTTTTCACATTTTCAACGTCAAGGTGAAGGTACTTTTGTGGACAAACACAAAGTTTATGGTTCAAGTCACAGCATGTGGATCTCTGATGCATCTGGATACAGTTGTAAAAAGTGCTCTAGTCAGATAAGACATGCAACTTTAACATGACATGCAACATAAAATTAAGGCTTCACATTACACTCTGTGTACCTACCATGAAACCTGGCAGTAACAGATTCATGCTGTGTGGATGATTTTCTTCACATCACGCTGTGGCAAGATTTTTTTTTTTTTTTTTTGCAATAAATTGTGCCTCACTTTCCTTCTACTTTACAAATATACTCTATCACATAAAATTGCAAAAGAGTAACTAAGCATGTGTTTGTTGCGTGACAAAAAGTGAAACGCTTCTTTAGGAATATTTTTGGAGGTCATAAACCAGAGTGATGTCAAGGAGATCACCTGCTTTAGTAGCGGTAACAGACTTTTTTCTCTATTTTCTGACACCTTTAATGTGCCATGGGACTCTCTTCCTCTCTCTTCATCTCACCGTTCTTGTTTGTCCCCACCCCTTGAGTCTCCGGGAGTTAATCATTTATGTGACAGTTTTACACTTAACATCACGAAAGCACCTTAAAAGACCCAAAACATTGAGAGTGTATATCTGCCTGTACCAAAAAAAAATAAATTGAGCCAAAAAGCAAAGCTCACGATTTACCGGTCCGTATACGTTCTGATTCCAACCTATGGTCGTGAGACATGGATCAAAACCAAGAGTAAGATGGACTAAAATGAGGTTCCTCAATAGGGTAGCTGGACTCGGCCTTGGAGAAAGGATGACGAACTCCGTCAGGAAAGGAGTCAGTTGAAGTGGTTTGGGCATCTAATCATGACACCCCCATCGGCACCTCCATTTGGAGGTTTTCAAGGCACATCTAACTGGGAAGACCAAGAACTTGATGGCTGTCTTCTCCGTCCAGCCTGGAGAAGACTTTATACCCCAGAATGTTGTTGGGGAGAGGAATATCTATGGTTCCCTCATGAATCTGTTGCCCCCACAACCTGGGATGGATGGATGGAT
>CAEGAE010019257.1:0-21208 GCA_903067095.1 Girardinus metallicus | reverse complement strand
TCTATCTATCTATCTATCTATCTATCTATCTATCTATCTATCTATCTATCTATCTATCTATCTATCTATCTATCTATACACGTGTATTCTTAACAATATCAAATTCAAAATAATGTAATAATCCCAAAGAAAAATTAAATGTTAATTTTAGTTCAAGGTTCATAGAAGAGTTGTAAATGTTGTGGATGCTAATGAATCTCCTGTTGCTGTCTGTGTTACTATCTATCCGCAGAAGCCTCTGACTGAAGACAGTTGTTTTAAAGCAGTCCTATGAGGAGGATGCTCAGGGTTGTCTATAATTTTCTTGTGTTTATGAAGAATGCTCATTTCATAAACACATTTCCATCATCTCCAGGTGTTCCAGAGCACTCATAAGAAAAAGATAAATTTCTAATGTTGGTACAGTTAGTCATACCTCATTAATCTTAAGTCACTAACCTAGCACTTTCTTTACAATACCATATTCCCTTTATCAAATATGGTGTTGCTAAGAGCTTATTGACAAATTTGTATGTAAAATTCTGACCTTCTGTCTTTTGATCTACAGCCTGGCGATCTCTACACGGATCCATCCATAGTATAGATATCAAGTAAACTGGCCGAAACGTCTTATGAAAGGTTGCACTGGTGTCAAAATAAAGTTTTAGAAGTGATCACATCAGAACTATCAGAGTTAAACTTAGCTGCTCATCTAAAAAATAGTCAAATAAAAGGTATACAGGTTGCCAATTCGGACATTCTTATTAGTCAGCTGGCTGACGATGCAACAATATTTTTTTAAAGGATTCCTCTCAAGTATCTCTGGCATTGAATATTATTCACAGGTTTTCTAATGCTTGTTAAGGACATTAGGTGTCTTCAGTATGGAAAATTCCAGTTAAAAATACTGATAGTCTGTCATCCAGAGCAAGCATGAGGAAACAGCAGAAAGGAACCTCTCCATTTAAACTTCTGCTATCTGTGAGCAAAGTGCTCTTTTGGGAACATATGAGACAATTGTTAAACTTCCAAAACAAAATCTTCTGTGCAACCGAGTGTAAATGCCTTGCAACGGACAGAATTGAATAGGAATATCTACTATTATTTGGCAGAAGGAAAATTCAGATGTAGCAGCAGCAAAGTGTCAGGCAATCGAAGCATGAAGATTTTCCACAAAAATTACAATTTAAAAACACAGTGAAGAATACCATATGGTGGACTAGAGGCAAATTTAAAACATAAAGTACTGTGCCTGTATTAAAAATAGAATTCTTTGACCCAAAGATATGTACAACTGAGTAATTTTTAAAAAATATGCATGTATACTCTGGATTTAAAAAATAACAAATGATTTACAAGAAAAAAGAAAACAGCAAACAATCATAAATGTGCAAATAACAGCAGGAATGTTATTTAAAAAGAGAAAAACTGCAAATAGCATCAGAGATGTAAACCCCACAATAATTCAAGTTTTGACACTCCACAGCCTTGATACATGTGGCAGTTTAGTCAAGGTCCAAATCAGAGAGCAATTTGTCCCCAAACTTTACAGGCTGTTCTCTCTTGTTGCAAAATAATAGAACATGACACTGCCACCACTGAATTTCACAATGTTGATGATGTTCTCAGACTTCCTAACATTCCCATTTTCTCTTTAACTTCATTGAGTTTTTATTTAATTTGAGAAAATTACATGTCACCAAAAGTTAAGGTCTTTGTGAATTTGCAAACTGTCTGGTGTTTCATGTTGCTTTTGGAGTGATGGCTTCTTCAGTGGCCTCTTTTTCCTTTTTTGGCTAAAACTGCAAATACAAGTACCATGTGAGCACTGTCCAAGGGGCGGTATTATATATATTTGATATATATTTTAGCTTTTTGTCATGTTATAATGTTATTCCCTCATCAAAAATATATGTGCTTCGATTCTTTCATGCATTTTTGACAAATCTTTTAATCACCTGTGGCAACTATTTGAGGTTGGTCTCACAGAGAGCCTCCTTTTCCACATAGCTCCTTCTTGGAGCTGCAGCTTCTGCCTCACAGAGCTCCTCCAGACTAGCCAACAGCAATTAGCAAACACATGCTGAAACTGTGCATTTGCTGAGCTCATCATACAAACTACTTCTCAGTGAAACCCTGTCAGAACAGTTGTTAAATGCGTAATTGAGAAACACTGTGATGATGTGCTGAAGGCAGAGTGTCAGAAAGATCAGGAACTTCTTAAAGAGACAGAGCCCCAATATCAAAGCGTTAAATTATAAATTTAAATTTCTTTTAGGTTATGTTTGATATATGTGGCATGTTTAGAACAACTGGAAAATGCATAATTTTGTTTTATGTAAGCAGTTAGGCCTTCTTATCTTAAAATGAATAGGTGTAATCAAAAATAATCACTTTGAACGTTAGTTAAGAAAAAAGAACAATAAATGTACAGACACACAAAGGAAAACCAGTCAGATATAAAGTGCTGCTTTCTCCCAGCGCTGGAGAGAGAAATGTCCTGATTGCCAGTTTGAAAGGAGACCGTGCTGTCTGTGTGTCACTGAGGCTCATTAATGAAAGTTCTCGCTTGTGCTCCGTGCTGCAGCCGCTCTGTGTGAGCATGTTCTGGACTCAATGACTGACTGACGCTGACTCTGCGTTGGCAGGCGACGGCAACGGTGAGCTCTCTCTGTCTGAGCTGAAATGAAGTGCTAAATGGTACAAGTGAAGGAGTTCCTCAAGTGTGACTAGCATAAGGCAAGGCGACCCCCACACAGACAACACCGGGAGAAGCCCCGGGTGCAGCTCTGAGGCGGCTCAGCAGACAGACAGCCATGGCTAACATCGCGGTCCAAAGGATCAAGAGAGAGTTCAAAGAAGTTCTCAAAAGCGAGGAGGTTTGTTTACATCGCCGACTGCTTTCACTTCCTCACAGCTCCTTCTTTGCTTTTTATTTCGACTCTGTTGACATGTGAAGTGACTGTGTGGTGCTTGTGGAGGACGGGAATCACCCGACGAGGTGTTGGTTCTGTGTTGCATCAGGTCAGGCCCGTACATCAGAACTTAAGCTAGCGTTAGCTTCAAAGAATGCCAGGAGTGTGTCAGGTGGGTGTGTTCAGGAAACGCCGGGGATTCACAGAACGACGGGCCTGCTGTTATCAGCTGTGCCCGTAAACGTTGCTCAAAATGAAATAAAGCTATTTTACATCAACTGTAACCTGATTCCAATGGATTACCACGACTCAACAAATAAACCGGTGTCATCTCAGTTTAGCTGCTTTGAGGTACTTAAAGGCAGCGGTGTTTTGATGCCCCATCTACAGTTAGCATTAGCATCTCATGTTGTGCTTTCAGCCCCTTACCATCGTTGTAATCAGCTGGTTGTGGTCACTGTGGGAGGTTTATGGGGTGAATGTCGTGTTTTTCCCTTCCAGCAAAGTTTTTGTTTCCTCTTTTTTAAACTTTAAGTTGCTTTGTTCCATATATCAATAGGTTTAACCAAGACATCATTTAGAAGTAGGAAGCATACTTTAAATTTCTCAACAAATCACCTGAGTCAGGTCTGTCAGAGGCCTCACTTTTTGGATGTAGTGTTTGTGTTAAAATATCTGTTCTCTCCTGTAAAACATTCTCTTTCTGTTTTCTCTCCCAATATCTAGACAAGTAAAAACCAGATCAAAGTTGATCTGGTAGATGAGAACTTCACAGAACTGAGAGGTGAAATAGCAGGACCACCAGATACACCTTATGAAGGTACACACCTGAAACACGGATTTATTTTTCTGTAAAGAAAACACACTTGGCTCAAAATACCCTGATTAAAAATGTTGTTTCTCTTGTTCATTTTCTCTTTTAAGGTGGCAGATATCAGCTTGAAATAAAAATCCCAGAAACCTACCCATTTAACCCCCCAAAGGTGAGTAGCTGCGTGTTCTGATTTGGAACAAACTGTAAGGCCTTTACTGCCTGTTGAGTTGATTTTTAAATATCATAAGGGAAAAGCTGAACAATTGGTCTTTTATTTTGGATTTAAGATCCAAGAGATATTTTTTTCTTGCTTCATGGTGGCTATCCTGTTCAACAAGTTTTTGATTTTTACGTGCCGGAGTCGCTGGGTGTCACTAGCAAGCGTTTAAATACCTTTCATAGCTATTCTAGCAAGGTATGGACCGTCATGTGATTCTAATAGTATGAGTATCTTGAATATAAGCAGTGCTATATAAACTCAGCATTTCAAAACTAAATCTGTAAAATCATCTAGAGCAGAATATTATTCCTCTCAGTTGCTCTGCTCTTTAAAATCTAACCGGTTAATTAGTCAGACTGCCTGCTTGGTTTAACATTAACGGTGTTTGCAACTTGTCAGTTGTTATATTAAAACCGTTTTACCTTCGTAGGGGTGGTTGGTGCTGCTATCCTGCTTGATGATGAAATAAAAGTTAAAGGGAGCAGTAGTCCTGTTTCAGGGTTAGCTAGTGGCCAGGTACAGATGGGGTCAGTGTTTCCATCCTTTCTGTGTCAAACAGCAGGAGAGATTTCTAGTCACTCCGGCATTTTCTCTGTCATCTCATTTAAACGACCTAAAACTACAGGAACGCCACGATGGAAGAACTTTGTAGTGTTGAAACTGTAACTGGCGTACATTGGTGTTGTTATCAATCTTTGTTTATGACAAAGTTTAGTCAGTATTTGACAACTTTTCTTATTTTGGGTCAAAAAGTCCTTCTTTTTGACAAATGATTTACATTTTTAACAGTTAAAAATGAGATTTAAGTTTTGAAGAGAAATGAAATGCATTCATTTCTAATTTTAGTTTTGTTTAATAATTTGGAAAAACAGTCATAAATATTTATTCTAGGTGTGTGGTCGTTATGGTCCTCGCCTTTTGAACAGCCTCTGTTAAGAACTAGGGGCGGCTGGGTGTTGATGTTGTTAAAAGAAAACATAAAAAGGGTCTCGCAGGTCTGCCTTATTAATGGAAAGGCATGCAGTTTCCTAAACAGGGTTTTGTTTCTTTTTTTTCTCTGTTCTCATCAGCAAGAATGAAATGGGTCCTTACTTTTGTAGCCTAGTTTAGTGATTGGTTCTGGCCAAATCTGTTGGATGTGTGGCTCTGATTACTTTGAAATTGAGAGAAACCATAGGAAGTAAAAGCAACAATTTTAATTTTAATAATTATAAATTTAAAATTCTCACTCTTTAAACATGTGAAAAGTGTCCTGCATTACTCTTCTGCTGTGATCTGGGGCTGGACAAAATAATTCGTACAGATGCAGATGTCCCCTACACGACCCGTTGCCGTGAGAGACAAATTGTGTTGATACGCGACAAGTTTGTAGATTTCCATGTTTCTTTGCTTGATAGAGAAAATTTGAAGAAGACATAATTTCTCATATTTTAGATACAGATATTAAGAAAATCAAAAATAATATTGTCTTATTTTAGAACTTATTCTAAAAAAAAAAGAATCCATAGGAATGAAACTAGATACACTGTCATCATTTATAATGACTCATCCGTCTTCCTTGACCTGCCGCTCTTCAGGTGCGCTTCATCACAAAGATCTGGCATCCTAACATCAGCTCAGTGACCGGAGCGATATGCCTGGACATTTTAAAAGACCAGTGGTGAGTGTGTCGAGCTAAACGCTCTGATCTGTGGCATTCAGAAATCAACTCGCGTCCACGTGTTGAATCTGTCTCGCTCAGGGCAGCTGCTATGACCCTGCGGACCGTGCTGTTGTCCCTACAGGCTCTTCTTGCTGCGGCAGAACCAGATGATCCGCAAGATGCAGTAGTTGCAAACCAGGTGAGAATTACTTTCTATTTTCTTTTCCTTTTGGCAAAAATCACTTACTTTAACTTTATTTACTTTGAGAACAACTTCTTACAAAACTGAAAAGCTGGATCTTTTTTTTTTTATTATTATTGATTTCTGAATTTTCTGTCTTGAATCCTCAGTACAAGCAGAACCCAGAAATGTTCAAACAGACAGCAAGGCTGTGGTCACACGTTTACGCCGGCGCTCCGGTCTCCAGTCCGGACTACACGCGAAAAATAGACAAACTCTGTGCCATGGGCTTCGATAAGGTCAGAGACGCTTCTCTGGTTCTGAGCGCTGCGTTTAAACATATCCTCACATGACACGATTTTAGTCGAAAGCTAATTTTTTTTCATTAACTACCTACAGTAGAAAACAATATAGAGATAACATAATTCCCTCATTACATTCTACTACACATGATTGTTTAATAGTTTTTTCTAATATTTAATTTCAGGCTTAATCTATACATCTTTACAGATGTATATTTTTAAATTCCATTAAGATTTTTTTTCTGCTGACTGAGCAGATGATGATTAAACTGTGCTTATGGGAGAATTAAACAGTTCTATTTGAAAGAAAGTAGATGTTTTGAGTGCAAATATTACAAAGGTATGACACACGGCTCTCAAATTAAAAATTTAAGCTCTTGATATTTGACATTTTATTCCTGCTTTTGTGCTGGCAGGAACTCAGTGAAGAAATTTGAGTGATTTATTGGACATAGTGAAGAGAAACTGTAAACAAAACAGTCAATCAATCACACTAGGATCAATTCAATACCAATACTCACTTTGGTATTAATGGTAACGATATTTAGATTGATATGCCCAGGTCTAGCCTTAAAATAAATTAACTTTAATGCAGCAGAAGTCATGAAAAATCCTGATCTATTAGTACATGCGTTACAGTAACTTACATGCAGTTACCTTGTTTTGTTCGGTTTTAAAAGATTGATGTATTAGCTAAAATGAATTGACTAGTGCTGAAACAAGGAGCAAGAAACTTTTTTTTAAATTGAAAACAACATGCATAGAAGTATTACAATAGTTTAATTTTGGAGCACACAGACTTGCATCTTCATCCTCGTCCCCTCTCTCTCGTTTTCAGAATGCAGTAATAGCGGCCTTGTCTTCAAAATCCTGGGACGTGGAAACGGCAACAGAACTTCTCCTCAGCAACTAGCACCCATCCAGGTGTGAGGATCCAAAAAATAAAAAAAAATAATAATAATAATAGAAATAAAAACTCCCATCATCAGAGCACCTCAGCTCCTCTGGGCGCCATGCCAACACCACATTTTGCTAAGCAGACACAAACCCTGTCACATTCAGCACAGCAGGCTGAAGCTTCTTTTATTAGAGGTTTGCTACAAACACCAGTAGCACCACAGTTGCCAATATGTTCACCGCTCTGTTGCCTGTCCATCACATCAGGGATTTTCCTTTTATTTCCTCTTAAATGTGTTTATAAGCCCCAACAAACTCAGCCCCTCATTTTGTTTCCATTTCTCCCCCAAAAGAAACATTTACTTTGCCCATTTTCACCAGTTGCACTTTTATTTTGCTCAAACAGTTGTCTGTCGAATTTCTGCAGGGTAAAACATGAGGGGAGCCACACACGCCGTTTTCTACCTACCACATGTTTATTTAGTAGGGAGTTGGACTTTGCATCATATTCTCTCCTACAGCCTCTCAATGCTGTAAAAGCTGGATATAAAATACTTGACTGGGATAGTGCTGAGCATTGGGCGATGTGCCGGGTTTTTCCTGACCTGTTGGATGTTCCGACCCACTGCAGGAGTTTGGTCGATGCATTTTGTACATTCAACTAGGAAAAGCCCAACACATCCATATCCTCCACCATTTGCACACATGCACAAGAAACAAGAGTTAGCTGTAAATAATGTGTGTAAATTTAAATCTATATTGGGGATATTTTTTTTTTCTTACATTGTAAAACTAGTTATTCTAAATACAAACTATGCCTATTTTCCAGTTGGACTTTTCATGCATTTATGATCCATGAGAAGTCCCACAAAATGTCTTTTTTTTTTTTTTCTTAAGAGGTCGTACCCTCCAAAATCCTGATCTGTGCAAGTCATCACACGCCAGCTCCTCTGCTATGCCACAATCAAATATTTTCTAGTGTCTTATTCTTGCATGTTCTTTTGCCTTTTACTACAGTTGGCCAAATTGTTTAGTGGGAGTTTGTTCAGTTGAACATTTACTTTAAAAAAAAAAAAAAAAAAAAAAAAAAGGTCACAAAAACCACAAAGTAAAGCCAATTTGAGCTTTGTTCTTTCTGCTCTTTGAACAGTTTTTTGTTTTTCCCAGAGCAGGCGAGCGACCATTGGGTATGAATGTCGAGGTTGATTTAGGTTTGTAAAGCTGCAGTGGTCGCCTGTTGCAACCAGATTAAAAATTTATTGTATAGTTGATTTTTGAGGGGATGTTATTTTATTTCTGAGCCACTCAACCCTAATGTTGGTCACATGTACACTGCCTTGCAACAAACAAAGTATTAACATCCAATTTGTCATTTAAAGCAACAAACTTCAATGTTTGTTGCTTTATTTAACAAACAAGTAGAGCACGACTGAAGTGGAAGAAAAAACTTGTTTTAATCAGATAAGTTTGGCTTTTGCATTTCTGTTTACAGTCAGTACTTTGGAGAACCAAAATTTATAACTACAGCAGCGAAAAGGAAGGAGACAGGAAAATTACACAGTAACTCTTGAACACTTGAGCAATCCCGCTGTAGCATTTACTCCCTCCTTTACTCTTTGTAGAGTCTGAACATAATTTGAAGTTTTTTCACAGATTTTAATTATTTTAGAACTGGACTGTGTGTTTAGGTCTATTGTCCTTTTCAGCCAAGTCTTTCACAGGACTGTCCTGCGCTGAGCTCCAACCATCTTCCAGTCTAAATAATCAGCCCCATATTTTACAGTTTTCTTCTGGGTGAGGTGCAGTGTTCACATATCTGCTGTTTTCTCTGTGTGGTTTAACTACAGTAACTTAATAGTTGTCCTATGAACAAATTCTTCCACCGAAGTTGTAGCTCCTCCAGAGATGTGTGCCTTTAGGCAGGTGCTTAAACGTATGCAACAGCTTGAAAGATTTTTGTCTGCACAAAGATTAAAAGCAATTGTTTCCCTTCCATTTCAGAAGTGTTTGAAATCTGAAAATATTAAAAGTGGTATGAACATTTTAGCAGAGCTAAATATAGGTCATGTCCCAAACGTGCTTTACTATACAAAAAAAAAAAAAAAAAAAATCCTTTTATTTTATAAATGTAGAACTCTTTGTTCTTTTTAGGGACACTGAGAGGCTTGGCAGAAAAGTGTTTGCATTTTATCAAGGCCACTTACTTGAAGGTTTCTTTTCAATTGACCTCCAGAGGAGCGGCGTATTAAAATCCGAGTTATTGTGCAAAACTCTCTGCTGCTGACGGTGAGACAAGTTCAGAAGCAGGCAGAAGGTACAGTCTGCTTTATCTGTAAATAGACGGACTTGTAAAGCGCACCAGAGTCTGCTGGATCTACATTTTTGTCAGAAAGGGGCAGAAACGTGACGAGCGGCCGCCTCTTCCATCCACGCCGTCTTCCTGCTGTTCTCACCATGAACAATGTTACACGATGACGAAGCGTTAAAAAGAAAAGGGGGGCTGTTGCATCTCAGTTACTCCATTTAAATAGACTTGTTTTTTTTGTATTGGAAGCAAGCATCAGCAGTATAAAAAGCATGGTTATTTATTGTGACAGTGTCATGATTTTATTGATTAAAAAAAAAAAAAGTGGGGAAAAAAAAAAAAGAAGTTTGCCTGTGTTTTTGAAATTGCACCTTGAAAACAGGGATCCAAGACAAAATCTACTGCACCCAAACATCTAAAAGCATTTATTTTTTTGTGGAAAAAAAAAAGGTTAAATATAATGAAATGCATTTTTTTAAACTACATCCAAAATAAGTCGTCAACACAAAAGGTTCCCGTTTACTTGATGCTTAAAAGTAGGACTTGCCCAACGTAAAAGTTCAAAAAATTTAATTTGTTGGGAAAACACTAAAGGAAAAAAAAAAACTCCAAATGTATGTGTATAATATTGATTTATGCATTCAAAAGTGGATTTTTTTTGCTTTAAAAAAAAGACCAAAATCCCTGATGGACTGAAGTACTGGGGCAGCAAACTGAACTTGCCCCACAGGAAGGCCGTCAAAAAGCAACTAGAACTTTTTAATCTGCCCTTCTGATGCCTAAACAGTTTATAAAATCTGTCCATTCAATGTCACCTTAAATTCCTGCAAAGTAAGTCACATTTACAAAGTTCTTTTTTTTTTTTTTTTTTACTTTTGTGTGTATTTACAAACTCAACTGGTGAGCTGGAAAGAAACCCTGCAGTCCAGACACGAAGGAGGAAGACATCAAGACTCAAACAGCAGAAGATGTTGGGTTTTTTTTTTTTTTTTTTTTTGTCGTCGTTTTCCCAGGGAATTTAATAAGCAAGAATCATTACCAGATTAAAACGCTTGTAAAATGTCCATCCTGGTTGGTTTTATTTTTTCTTCTTAAAAATGGCTCCAAAAAAGAAGCAAAGAGCAACAAACAAAAGGGGAAAAAAATATGTTTCTGAGTAAGACCTACATACAGAGCTTCAAATCAATGACTACAGGGTGTTTAAAATCTCCTAGTATGACGGTGTGTGTGTGTGTGTGCGTGCTTGTATATTGTGTTTATGTCGAAGGTCCATAATATCTCCAAGAAAGCTGTAAGAGTCAAAGGATCTTGTGTGTAGAGTTGAAGGTGTGACGATTCAGGCCCGTCCTCTACAGTCTGGATTTCATCTTCGCCTCTTTACCTGAAAAAAAACAGCAAATCTCCACATCAGAACATGTTTTACATTCAAGTTTTCTTTTTTTATGCTGGCTTGTGCATTTAAAGCAATGGGGATCCAGCAATAACTGCACAGCAATCATTTGATTTTTACAGTTATAGTTAGGCCTGTCACATTAAAAGATTTTGCAAGTCAATAAATTTCCCCAGAAATTATTGCGATAAACTATAATGCTGTTATTTTGAGACCATTTTCAAGTAATATCATTGTAATGGCAGAAAACATTCTCAAAGATCAATAAACTTTAAATTCTAAAATATTTAACACTGGAACCGGGAGACATTTTAAAGATCCAAAATAAGTAAAATGGAAACGACAAATAAAATGAATTATGAAGTCTCTAAACAAAATTGTCCTTTTAAAAGGACAAAGGGTAAGTTGAAACCAAAACACTGGATAGAAAACTTTTATCATCCAAGTTTTGGTAGAATGAGAGAAAAACAAATCATGAAAATGAAAATTATTGAGTTTGTTTTAATTTATCACGCGATTAATTGATTTACTGATTATTGCGACAGGCCTAGTTATAGTTTCTGAGTCACCTGACTTTAGTCCTTATTAACATAAATATCTTAAATGCTTAATTAAGTTATTGGTGGGAGAAAAAAGCTGTAATTAACTGGAAATTGCAGAATTAAATAAAAGGCCTCTTCATGGTGCAACTGCATATTAAATGAATAATATTTTATGTGACAAACTAGCATGAAGTAATTAACTGTGAAGTGGAAGATTGAGATGGTTTTCCAAAGCTTTTACACATCAAAATCTGAAAATATCAGGCATTCGTTTACAGAGGTAATGTTTTGGGCTTCGCCAACCAGCTGTTCACATTTACAGAAAAAGCAAAACACTTAAAAATGTAGTACTTATTTTTAATAAATTTTGTGGTGCACAGTGAGAAGAGATACTTTGTAAATTTGTGAGACTGCGAGGATTTAGCAGATTTCTTTGGATCTAAATATAAAAACAGGTCAGCTGATGCCTTATTGCCATGTGATCCCTACTGTTGTTCATCTCTTTTTTTTCAGTTACTGATTTATAAACTCTTGTGGAAAACTAGGCGTTTGATTCTCCTAAAGATCACAACATTAAAGATCGTTTTTGGAAAGTAAGATAAATGTATTATTCCTAAATATCGAAACAGAATCTAAACCAAGTAAAAGTTTACGCAGCTGTAACAAAGTGAAAACCACAATTCAACCTCTGTACCAAAAGGAAAGCTAATCTTTATGGGTCCGTTTACAGCAACTGAGGTTCGTAAAACGAACCTTCTTAGCTCCATAAATGAAGCTGGATGTGGTATCACACAGCTCACCACTTCAGTCTGATGTTTGAGGTCATTTCACATTCTTCAAATTGTGTAGTCAACTTTCTCCATTTTTCAAAAAAAGAAATAAAAACAAACGTGGTGGATCTTTGGCATGTTTGACGTACTATTGTCTGAATTTTCTCCAAATGCAAATTTAAATTTATGCCACCAGGTGGCATAGTCTATCATGGAAAACATGCTGTATATGAATAGCAAACTACACTAAAATTTATTATACTTTGATATTTTCCCAATGTAAATCTGTTAACTTCCAGACATTAGCTTAGCATTCCCGCTTCATACATTTACTTAAACTAGCTCTCTCACCAGAATAGCCAGTATCATAACTGGCTTCTCTTCCAGTGATGACATTATGGGTTATATTTCTCTAGATGCATTTCATTTTCCATACTCAAAACTGAAAACTTCTTTATCCATTTTGAAATACTACAGAGAAACGATCAGAAAAGACCAACTGCAGAATGTGTTATTCTTTCAGAAAATAAATGGGGTGTGTTTTTGTTTTCCTTTAGTTGCAGAATAAGAAGGTGAGTTTTTCTCTTACCTCTGCAAGTCTATCTGTCTCTTTGTCCCCTCGTCACTCTGCTGCTGCGACTGCTTTGACATTTTGACGTTGATGGAGTCTGTGGTGGTGTCGGACACTCTCTTCCTGCCTTTGCCTCCTCCGCCTCCTGCTGGTAGCGCTCCGGCTTCTTTCAGCGCTGCTGCAGCAGCGGCTGCTGCGGCTTTTGTAGGACGGCCTCGCCGTCTCACAGGCGACGCCTCTATCCCAGCGTCGGCCACTAGCTTCTGACTCGGCTCGTCCTGAAACACACCCAGTATGAAGTTGAAAGAGAACATGGCTGCTGGTGGAGAGCTGAGAGGAGGTTCCTGTGCGAGTTTACCTTCTTCGTCTCTTCCTTCTTGATGACGGGGTTCTCGTTGTTCTCCTGAGCTCGACTTTCTGGCGAGTCGGTGCTGTTGTTGTGTTAAAACCAAGCAGACGAAACACTGTGTTTCTCTTTCCTTTGCAGTGTGAGCAAACAGATGCTGTGTGTGTGTGTGTACCTGTTTTTGTTGTTAGCTGTGACCAGTGGAGACGAGTTGGTGCTGGTGTTACTGGTCGTGTCTGGAGCCGTATTGGTCTTCTGGATGATCCTCCGACCCGGAACGGTCAGAGTTTTGTTGACAGTCGCCAAAACTGGCGCCGGTTTAGGCTAAATGAGAAAATAAGTCAACACATATAACTGGATCAGATTTCAATTCATGTGGTTACTTTTATTCTTACTCGATTTTTATTGCAAACAGTCTAGTCTGTATGTTTTTAAGTTAAACTGTCATCGTACTGCAACAGTAATAATACTCATGTTGTGAGTTTACCTTTCCAGTTAGCAGCATTTGTCTCATCTCTCCTGTTAGATACTCCTTGTCGTTTTTAAACTCCTGCTATTAGAGAAAGAACAACGGGTTATGCTCAGTAAGACCCCAAAGGAGGACATTTTGTTTCTGCTTTTGAGAGATTTTAACATCAGAAGAAGAATTAAAGTCTAATGAAATTAAAATATTTTTCTGCATACAGGGTTCCTCCAAGCCAGGGAACCTGGTAGAGTGAGGAATTTGATTTTAAGGTTTGGGTATTACTCATAATTACCCATCCATCTATCAACTCACTCAGTTTTTCAAGTTTCATATGTAAAACTTTTCTACTGTAGAAAAATCTGAGATAAATTCTGAGGCAAGTTTTTTATTTTCACTTCAAAAAAAAGGAACAAAAGCCTGAGAAAAAGTGAGGAAATGTAGCTGACCACAACATTTGCTGAATGTGTGTGAGACTGCGTGTATTGCCTTGTCTTGTACGAGGAAGAACTTTGAGGGAAGGACAGGCTCTTTCTGACAGTCCAGGTGACAAGCGGTGCTCTTGTTGGCGATGACGAAGAGAGCCACATCGCACACGATATAAAGCTTCTGCAACCAGAACGACACGACAATCACTGATTCGCTTCAAAAATACGACAACATCCTTTCTGTGTTTGCCATTTTCTACACTGTGTCATGTAGACACAATTGTAAATGCATTTCATTAGGATTTTATGTAATAGACCGACACAAAGTGAAGTGAATCCTTCTGCAAACAGCTGCGTACCTCATTGGCCTTTGCATCTTCGGGACACTGAGCATCTTTCGTTTGTTTGATGTTCTCAACCATCTTCCTAAGAAACGCGTGACTGTTGTTCTCATTCTTGGTCATCAGGACTTCCAACATGAACCACAGACACCTAACGAAGGAAAAGAAGTTAGATAGTGAGTACTAAAATAAAACGACTAACTTTTAGATGCACTCAATTGGAAGGGCAGCCTCACTCTTTGATGTCTTTGAGTTGTTCATATTCATGTGGTTTTGTGAAATCAGGGTCGTGGGCCAACAAGTGGATCATAAATGGAACCACGTACTCGGGAAGAAGAGAGACCAGTTTTTCTGACGAGAGACAAAGAATCATTTACATTAGAGTGAATATGTCTGTAATTTATTAGAAAGCTCTAATGTGATTTCTAGACATGAGGTAGTGTAATGACATCTACTTAAAGCAATCTGATTTAAAAAGGATTTTATTCTTTGATCTTCAATTCACCTGACGCTGCTACGGGAAGTCGCCATGTTTCTGCATGAACACTCACCCTGAGCGAGGGGGTTCTGTTTGATGTATTCCCTGCGAACGGAGATGTTTTTGAGCAGGCACTGTCGGGCGTGGGCACGGCGCTCCTTCACCGGGTCCTTGGCACACAGAGCGAAAACGGCCAGATACTCCAAGGGCAGCAGCAGTTTGACGAGAGCTAAGTGCAACTTCTGGGCAAAGATCTGACGGACCTGGTAGCACTCATCCTGGCAGAACAAACGAGATGAACTTAAAAGATGAATAAATTCCAGTTGTTTCTCTAAAATCAGATAATATTTGAAATAAATAAATGTCCTGTAGGTGAAACTGACATTGATGACAAGGCCACAGAGCTGAAACTGCTCAGGTGTGATGATTTCATGGTAACACGGCTCTTGAGCCAATTTCATAATGGCCGAGCCGGCAGCCAGCCTCAGGCGGGACATGTCCGATTTACTGCAACACAGGAAGCGATGAGGGAGTAGACGGTCTCTTTCTCACACACACACGAGTAAAAGCGAATCTGTAACAGATAATTCAGAGGTACCTGATCTTCTTCTGCTCCGTGAGGTCGCCCTCACTAACCAACATGGCCGACAGCAGGCGCAGGGTGGAGTTGGCTGATTTGGATTGGTTGTTCTTCATTCCTAGTAACCAGCGTACCAGGAGCTTGATGGCCTGAACCTTCAGGAACAGGAAGAACATTGTTTGTCATTTCAGGCCACCAACATTTTCCAGACAAAAAAAAAAGACAATAAAAAAAAAACAACTATAACTTCAAAACCACTAAAATGTTCTTTCACACCGTTTCTACGGTTTCAAAAAGTTTTAATGACCTGAAACTAAATCTGTTTCTTCAGCTGTGTGAAGTAAAGAGTAACACAACAAACTAACAGCTATTTAGTACAAAAATAACAGTAAATGAATTTTGAACTTTGGTGGTCTTGGAATAATTAATATCAAGAACAGTAAATACGTGTTTGCTCCTCTTACCTTTGCTAAAACTTCAGGTGACACTTCCTCATCTGCGGACCACAGCTTCCCGTTCTTGTTACCTACCGACTGAACACACAAAGATGGTCACAGAAATCTGATTTAATGTTTTCCTAGTTCAAACTGTGGCTCTTAGGAGTTTACACAACCTTGCTAATAAGTTGGGTTTTTTTGTGGTGGAAAGAATCTGAGTTTAAAAAAATATAATCAATTAGACTAATTTCAGAACTTTTTACACACAAAGTGATATGCTGGAAATGTCACTGAAAAATACATTAGCGAGAAAACTAAAATAAAGGTATCAGTCAGAAACTAATTTAAGAGGCGTTCAAGAACCCAAAAAAGAGCCAAGAGGCTGAAATTTCCAACAACCTTGTGGAACAAAGTGTTATCTGATAAAAACCAAAGACAAACTTTTGCACCACACATCTCCAAAAGGACCCCATACCCACTATGAGACACTGGCCAAATATGGCCAAGTTTAACATGTATATTTGTTTTCAGTTGAATTGCACAGAATAAAAATTGAACTACAGTTCAATAACCACTTCAGGTATTTGTATGTGTTTACATTTCTTCCTTACTGTCAATAAACACACACAGTACAGCAGAGGTTCTCAAACAAAGTCCATGTGTAATTCCTGGATGTTAAAGTTCAAATGTCAGCTCCACAAACCCTGTCGTTCATCAGCAAATCCTTGACGATGAAGTTAGCCACGATGGATTTCATTGGTGAGGCGAACTGATCTGGAGCCAGCATGGATATATGACCCAGAGACACAAGCGGAGTGATGAGCTGCTCGGGAACGTCTGCGTTGAGACTGCGAGACAAAGGCTGTGGGTCAAAGAGGAAACTGTTAGTTAAGAAATACAGATTCAGGTAGAGAGGACAGGAGTAAATAATACACTGGAGATCGTAATTAATCGTCAGTAAGTGTTAGCCTACCTCAAAAATCTGGGCCAGTTGCACTTCCTTGTTGTTGAAGATGGCATGAATGCAGTGGACAGCCTGCTTGGCCTGGTGAGGCGTGCCCCGCTTGGCTTTCTGATGCAGGATGGGAATCAGAGTTCTGAAGAAAACATTACAAAAAAATACATGATAAGTGGCAAAAGAGGAAATACTCAGCCCTTTACAATAAACACAAAAACCTTCATTCTGCCTGCTGTGTTTGTGATGCAAATATTTCAGACTCGATTTACAAGACCTTCATATTTCTTAAAAAATATATAAAACTATAGAAATTCACTGGAAATTCAGAGCACGCATATTTCTGCAGTGGGTAGGCTTAAACAGTGGGAGAAAGGAAAGACAAGGAAGGAAGATAGAAAGTAAGAAAAAGCAAGAAGGAAAAGAAAGAAACCTGAAAAATAAAGTACGAGAAAAAGTGTGAGAAAGAGAAAGAAAAAGAAAGGGTGAAAGACAACGAGGAAAAAAGTTATTGAGAAAAAAGAAAAAGAAAGAATTTCAGAAGGAAAGGAGGATAGGATGTAAGACAAGGATAGAAAATGAGGACACAAAGAAGGAGAGACAGCATGGACAGCAAAGAAAAGAATGGAGCTAGAAGAAAGGATAGGAAGAAGAAGGGTAGGACACAAAGGACAAAAAACGTCAGGAAAGAAGGACAATGAATGAAGATCCAACACAAGTTTTGGAGGGAGGAAAAAAGAGAAGACAAGGATGAAAAGAAGAGAAGGACAAACAGAAGAAAGTAAGCGGTAGGAACCCCGCCATTCAGAACATGTATAAATCTAAATTCTTCTGAAATGGCCTTATGGTCAAATAAGGACTGAACAACGTTTTTCAAAGTGAATACATTTCTACCGACTTGAAATTTATACCAGTTGTCGATAGCAACCGACGTCAAACAAATCAGCCCAAAAATGCACCTTGATGTTCCTGATAAGAATCTAAAAATGAAACAAGCGGGGATTTCCAAGCAAGAAAATAGTCCCGAAGACACAACCAAGGAAACTCTGATTTGGATTCAAGAGAAAGAAAGTAAAACTGATAGACTGGCCCAGTCAGTCACCCGACACGTTCAAACTGGACGTCTATGGAAAAAACCTGATCAGATCTGAGAGCCCAGAAAGGTTCCCGAGAAAAAGAAAGTGTGTCATGAATTTATGTAATTGTGTTTAAAAACTACTCCCTGTGCCATTTTGTTTTATTTACTGACTTTCAAAGATAGATTTAATTTCTCTGTATATTTGGATAACTCAAGTTACTGCCAACATCTGGGGTGAATTCCACGTCAGCAAATATTAGAAATATATTCACAAAGAAAACGTTGACGTGTTCAGTACTTCTTTTATCAGATGTACATCAAAACATCACAGTCTGTGCCTCTTGCACATCTCTTACGATCTTATCTGCTGCAACTCCGTCTCGATCTTCTGGCCAGTGTTTCGGAAAATCTGAATGGCTGCTTCTGCCACTTTGTCGTCCTCCATCTTTAAACACTGGAGCAGAGACTCGTAGGTCTCGGCTGAATGGAATGCTGTGGGGTGTGTGAATGACAGGACCTACGAGGACAAAAATCATTTGAACATTTTTTGATTAATAAAACTTTGCTTTAGGTTTTTTCTTTCAGTGAAGGAAACTTTAAAAGTTAATTTTAGTATTTATACCTTAAGCAGCTCAAGACCAGAGCGGATCGCTGTATCAGGGGTGACGCCTTCCTCCTCATCATCAGCTGTCCCCTCAATGGACTTATTTAGCAGCTTTACCAAAGCACTGTAGGAAAATTAACAAAATAAAACTGTTAAATTATGTTAACATGCCTCATAATTTTATGGGGATCAAGTTAAGACTAACACACTGACTGTGTAGTCAGTGTGTTAGTCTCTCATAGTATTTTTCCATAAAATAAATGGGGGGGGAGAAAAAAACAGAGTGGAACCTGCAGTTTTCCATCCCCACCACTAGGTGGCTCAGTAAATGAGACCGATTTGTTAATGGACCAGCCTTACACAATACCAAATACAGACAGCATTATGAAGCACTTGGTTACTAGGTGAACAGATGCCATCTATTTTAGTTCTCTCTATAAAAAATTAACACATTTTAATGTTTTCAGGCACAATTTACCAACTCGTTTCAATTATGCAACATCAACAATAAGAAACTACTTATAATCACCTGTTTTATTGACGTTTGGAAGCTAAAATTCATTCTATGTGTCAAAATAGAAAAAATATTGTCATTCTAAGGAATGTTTCTGACCTGATGGCTTCAGAGTCGATGTGAACCGGGGCGATCCGCTCCAGCAGGAACTTGACCATCTCTAGGAACGGATTGGTCGGCTGTTTGGGGAACGTCAGCTTCCGAGTGATCTCCCTCTGCACAAAACATCTCATGTATAAGCTTCAAACTATCGTTTTCAGACATTAATTTGTTATAAAGTTCGTCAGTGATGAAACAAGTCAGCCTTTTGGTTACTAAGTTGGACCCCAAACACAAATTCGTAGCCCTAACACTTGATTTGCATCACACCTGTTGACGTAAACGACTACTAGTCGTGTTAAAAATGTAATTTGTGTAGATTTAAGTATGGCTCGTGCTCCCTCACCACACAGATCTCCGCCTGCTTGCAGGAGCATGTTGGACTGATGAGCATCTCCAGCTGGATTCTGAGCTTCTCATCCTCACTCAGAACCTGGTTAAATTTCTTCATGAAGTCCTGAGCTTTTCCAGCATCCGGCAGATTCTCTGCAAACAGCAGCATCACATTAAAATTATGTTTACAAAAGGTCATATCCTGAAATTGGAAGAAAGGAGAAGAAGAGAACACCTATAATAAATGAGTGGACTGATTTTATATATAGTATTTTGAATTGGGAGAAAAACTTTTTGACTGAGGTCACAAGGAGTACTTTTTGAAAACCACTGGTCTAAATGGTTGAATTATGTTCAAAATGTCAGACCTGATTTTATATATTTTTAAAATCTATTTTCCTTATTATGCCTTATTTAGAATGATGGTGAACTATAACTATGACATAATAACATCCAGTGCTTTGCAAAAGTATTCTTAACCTAGAAACGAGCTGAAAACAAATACACACCCAACTTTTCAGAAACTGTATTTGCAAAAGTTCAGAAAACCCTAATATTATTATTACACTTCACATTATGCATTACTTTATATTGGTCAGTTGTATAAAATACATTGAAGTTTGTGGTTATATGTCAAAAGGAGGTTTTGTAAGGCACAAACTTTGTGTAAGTTTATGTCCAACTTACTTGCGATACTCATGAGCTTCCCGAGCATCGCGGTGTTATTGGCCTCCGACTAGCGAGAGAGGAGAAGAAAACATTATCCTACTTACTTTTATACATCCTGAAAACAAAAACCGAATGACAAAGGAAGCATCTACCCACCACTGGAAGCTTGTGAAGGTCGAGCAGCTCTTTTACGAGACTTCTGAGCATATTCTGACACTTCCACATTTCGTTTAGAGCCCTGAAAGAAAAGGCCAGTGAGAAAGAGAAATGACAGCAGAGAACCAATAGAAAGTTCTCATCATATTGACTTGCTGTGCTATCGGTGAGGCATTTTCCAGACAGTTTACTTGTAATTTTAGATCAATATTAGCGTGCAATACTTGCACGTATGAATGTGTCAATGTTTGTATAGTTTCCAGATGGAAAGAGAAAATGCAGGATATTTACTCACTTGACAGCGTTAGTGTCCAGACAGGAATAAAGGTAGTAGAGGCATTTCATCTTCTCCTCTGTGTCAAGACTGTGAGGCACCATGTACTGGGCAAAAATCTTCTCCACTAACAACCTGGAAGAGGAAAGTTTCAATTAATTCTTTAAACACTGAAAGTAAAACTGGAAATAATTTGGGAGAAGGAATTTAATCTCTAAATGTGACTGACGCATTAAAAACTTTGAGTTGCAGTGATATTTTATTGCAGTAGCATTTTCTCACAGAGACAAATCTTTTATTTATAGGGGGGAAATTCCACTTTAATGAATCGCCTGTTTTACTTTGTACAGCCAATGGGACAACATTACTGTACCATTTCACAAGGCTGAAACACGGATACAAAATGATCTTCGACTGCTGACCGATATCTCTGGTTCTCTCTTTTGCTCTCTTCTCTGAAGCTCAAACAGGTTTTTCCATAAAATTTAACTTTGGGGCCCGAGATAGCCAAAGAACAGCTGATATATCTGATGAGCTACCTCTGTGCTGCCGTACATTTTGGCATATGGTTGTTATGGAGACTTCAGGTCAAGATGCCTCTCAGTGAGATTGCTTTCCCTCCCTTAGCATACCACTAGTGGAGTGATAAATATGTTTGTCATATTTATATGATTATTACATTTTCTAATTATTCCTCTGACTGTAAATTTAAAAACAAATCTTCTAGTAGCCATGTCTTAAATTAATTGAGACCCAAGCACAGCCTTATTTAAATGCCATGTTCTCTAGTCTTTCCCATTGCGAAGAGGAACGAAGAGTAATGCGATTCAGTGTCATGATGTATTTGTAATATTTATATTATATTTCAATTTATATATACATTTGTATTTGTCTATATATATATATATATATATATATATATATA
>CAEGAE010019243.1:0-15986 GCA_903067095.1 Girardinus metallicus | reverse complement strand
AGGTTAATTTTCTAAACTACAGAAAAGTAACTGTTAGAGAAGCTCAAATGTGAAAAATTGGACTGATGTTGATATGCGATAGTAACACTGCTGGTATGTTAGATTTACCAATGTTTTATTTTATCTTTTTTTTATCCGATTACTCGATTAATCGTAAGAATAATCGATAGATTACTCGATTACTAAAATATTCGTTTACAACACCCCTAATATGAACCAAACTTCAATAAAGTTCACTTCATGGTTACGACAAAGACATTAATTTATACAATAATAACTACACTAAGTCTTTCGTCCATATTCTGCATTTATTTAGTCATTAATAAATCAAGTAATTAGACTTACTTACTTAATCATGTCTGTAAAATGGATTTGGGAAAATTGTTAAAGGTTAATTGTTTAATTTTACAGTCTATTCCCAAAAAATATTAATAATGGATAGTTCAAAACCCCAAATCAATTTAAAAATAATGAGCGCATAAAAACCTCTAACAAGACCTACACTTTTCAAAAGGTGCAATACCACCAAGTTACCTGTAGAGGGTGGAGTGTTCCAAAAGAACCTCAATGCAAATGTGCTGCTCCAAAAGGCTGTAAGCCAGGATGGGCATAGAGGTGAAGCAGATGTTGTACATCGTCAAATAGGCTGCATCGTACAGGGGCTGGGGAGGACGGAGCAGGAGGAAGGATTGAAGGGGAAGGATGGAGGAAAGAGGAGAAGGGGTGGGGTGACTGGGGATTAATATAAAGGAGTAGAAAAAAACTCAAAAACACCTATATGTCTTAAAAGGAAGCCATCTGAGGAAGTATACTAAGTTTCAGCTTGTAATTGATCTGTTTGTGGGTCACAAGAAAGAATAGCAGAGGCAAGAAAAAGTGTTTGAATCTTTACAGACTTTTTCAATTTTGCATTTTCAGCACTTACAGTCAGCAATATCTCAGTAAATGTTAGTGATTATGTTGTTTGGAAGGGGAAAAAAATCTAAACCAATCTTTGCCTACATGCAAATATAATTTGAGAAAAAAAAAAACAACCACAAACCAATAGTAAAGCATAGTGGTGGCAGTGTGATGGTCTTGGTATAACTTGCTTCTGAGGGGCCTGAAAGACTTGCCTCAATTGATGTAAGTGTGAAGTATACTCTATTGGAAAACATCCATCATGTTGCCTTAAGATCAAGCACACTTAGGTTTTGATCTAAATTATCCAAAACACACCAACAAGACATGGTCGAAAATTATCCAATGTTAGTATGGACAGTATTTTTCCCCTCCATCACAAATGATTTAAAAACTGCAGCTTTAGATTTCATATGTTTTTTCTTTGCCTTATATTAAAATCTGGTTATCAGAGTGACAAAAAGAATTAAAAACAGAAGAAATCTGTAAGATGGCAAATATTTTTTTCACACTGCTGCAGTTTCCCTGTGGGGAATCCATAACAAAATTCTTGTTATACCTTCAGAATAATTTGATTGCACAAACACATCACCAGGATTGTGAATACTGGATTATTATTATTATTTCAACAGAGGTCAAAGGTCACAGGGCCAGTGGGGGTGGGGTAATTTGAGGGAAACAGGGTCAGTCACCTTTAATGATCGCAACATTTTCAAACCTCATTGTTGCTAAGGAAAAACTCACTTGCTGGGAATAGCCACAGAAGAACTGGTACAAAAACTGAGGTAAGATGAAGCAAAGATTCTGTGGAAAAAAATAATAAGAAAAAGTTGTTCAAAGTTATGAGTAGTTTAATTTTAACTCAAAAGTTTGTTGTTTTGTTATTTCTAGAAAATGTCTCGCAAAACGTAACTGATCAATATAAGTTTTGAATATAAATACAGCAAGCAGCAAGTCATTAGAACATTAAAAAGGCAAAATCAGTTTTGGTTACCTTGTAAAAGAAGTACTGCACTAGGTGTGCAATGCGAACGTAGTACAGATGTCCATGAGCCAACAAAAGTTTCTTGAGGTGCTTGAGTTTGGGGATAGCGTAATCACTGTTCTTTACTGCCTGCCGACCCTCTTTACCCTTAATACCTGAAATACCAGGACCAAACAAAAACAAAAATATACAGAGGGTCAACGTAACCTGCACCAACTGATAGCAGTTCCCCACATTTACATTGATTTCTTACCAATGCCAACATGAGCTTCCAAGATCATGCTAACATCATTTGCTCCATCACCAATGGAAAGAGTAATTGGGTTGCCTTTGGAGTTCTTCACCAGTTTAACAATCTACAGATGGGAGTAAAACAAAGAGCTATATGTTGCCAAGCGTTTGCTGTAAAAGTGATAAATCCAGTTTACTGAAATAACAGGATCTGACCTGAGCCTTCTGCAGAGGGGCCATGCGGCAGCAGAGAACAGCCGTGCAGTTCTGACAGATCTGCAGAAACAGGTTCTTGTATCTTCTGGAGTTTGGTTCAGAGGAAGAGCTGAGAACCATTGACAAAGAAGCTCCATCGATGATGAAACCATAATCATGTCCGGCTACAGACCAACTCCTGCAACAAACAGCAGGAAAATAAGGAATGAGTCACAACTACTGATACAAAAAACCTTTTAATAGCTTCAAACAAGCCAACTTCTTCACATTTTGTTGCTTCACAAACATAATATTCAAAGGGTTGCTATTTTTTTTCTGTTTAGCGTTGATGAGAAGATGCATCAAAGTGAGAATGTATGGCAAAATTCAAAAAATGATTTTCAAAAGCACTTTCCATCCAATCTGAGCTTGAGCTGTTTTGCAAATAAAAATGGGAAAAAATGCTAGTCTCTAGTTGTGCACAGCTGTCTTAAAACATGTATAGCTGTAACTGTATTAGTGACTCAATGTATAATCTCAATTTGGAGATGTTTATTTGTAGAACATTTAAGGACTATGAATCCTTTTCCTTCCACTTTGCAGATTTGTGTTGATCTATCGCACAAAATCTCCATAAAACACATTGACTAAATGTGAAAACATTTAAGGTCGTTCAGTGTTTCTTGCAAGGCACTGAATAGGGGTCATTATTTTGTAATGGTAAGATACCAACCTAGTAATTCCTAATTTCACAGGTGGGGCATCTTGAACAGCTTTCTTATGGTACTCGAGTAACAGATCGTGCAGCCTTTCCTCCTGATTCCTTCCTCCATACTCAAGAGTGCGCAGCGTTAGCTCCAGCAGTTCCGTGTTTTTCTTAAACAATCCACAAGCATAGCAGGTGGACTTGGCCGTCTCCATCTTGTCCCCTGTCAGAACCCAAACCTTCATGCCTGCTCCCTGCAGAGCTTCCATGGTCTGTGCCGCCTCGTCCTGAAGCCTTTTGGGTAAAAAGAGACACATTAGAGGAGAATGAGCACACTTTCCTAAGTAAAACTCAAAAAAGGAGTTGCATCCATTTATGTTAACTGTGTCCAACAAGTTGAGCTAAATCACAATATGTTGGAAGGTTTGTTTTATTAATAATGAAAATATTTAACATATATAACCAATAATTTGTTTTAGCATTTTGAAATCTTAAGATTGTGAAACAGTACATAACCACATGGTGGCAGCACAAGATGATAAAGAGTTAGGGGCACAAGCTAATGTTAAAGAAAATTTAACAGGAGGAACTCCTAACTCTAAGACAAAAGAAGGGCACTTAGAAAACCTTGTCAATAGCTTTAGATTTTAAATGAGGTCATTTGTAACTTATAAAACCTTTTAAAGTAAAATACAATTTGAATGACAAGACATGCATTTTAAAACACTATCGGTGTTTGACTACAGTATGTGAAGTTAGCACCCACTGATCTTCCACAGCAGTAGCTCCTATTAAAATCATATCAGTCTCCACTCGGTTGTAAACAGCCATAAGCTTCTCCTCTCTGTCCTGGAGAGCCAGCCTAGCTTCTCTCAAGTCTGCATCTGCCCTGGCATACTCCTGTGCGCTGAGATGTTTGTAGGCTACACACAATGTGCGATAGCCATCCTGAACAGAGAGAAAAAACAATGTTACCACACAAAACCTTGACACTGTTTGGAGAAGAAGCTACAACAGTTTGTTTTTCACTCACGGTTGCGTTGCGTTCCACATGCATGCGTATCCTCTCCACCTCCTCCTGTCTGACTTGAGGGAAAATAGAAGAATCTGCCCCCTTACAGAAAAGCAATATGTCACCTGAACACAAACATAAACAATTACAGACATGGTGATTGTAGAAAATCAACAGTAAATCAAATTCAAATGCAGCAAATTAAAGTCTTCAGCTCACCTGTTTTGGATCTGACCATAACACTCATCCGCCTTCTCACAGGGTCAAAGTTTAACACGTGAAGTAGTTCATACCTTCAAGTAACATAAAACTGAAATTAAGTTTAAAGAAAATACACAAGCATCAATTATGACAATTCAAATATTAGTGACTTACGTTTCAACATCTTTATTCCTGTTAAGAATTTTCATGTTTTTACTTTCAAGGCCCAGAAACGTGAAGCCATACCTGCAGATGGAGAAAAATGACTGAAAATGTGCCATTTCTTAGTCATGCATTTGTGTGATTTGTGCTTTACTTTGAGCTAAATTTGATGATTAAGTCTTAAAACTACTGAACACTCAAAATTCAGTATCTTAGAAAATATAAATATTACACAACACCATTCAAGAGTTTCTCAATGCAGACATATTGTCCTAGTGAATCATGTGTGAGACTGCTGACTTGACAGTAAATAATCACAAAACCTCATTATTTAAGAAGCTGACTGTTCAGAGTTCAGTATTAAAGCTTATTAATGCAAAATTAGGGAGAAGGAAAACATGTTGTAACAGCAACAAATCCAACTCTGAAAGGATTGTGAAATGAAGCCCGGACAAGAGTAATCCTTTGTTTTTCTTTGATCAGCTTAACTTTGTGTTTCATTAGCTGTCAGTCATAATCATCTATAACTACTTGAAATTAACACTTGAAATCTTTATGTAATTTGCTGAGATGCAACATTACATGGAATTTTTTTTTTTTTTTTTTTCAAAATGATTTATTAGTATTCAAACAATATCAACTTAAATTGATTGTTTCACAACAGCTCTCATCTTTTTTTTACCTCATGGCTCCTTTAACCAGAGCAATCTCATCGGGTGAGGAAGCTATGAAGCCCATTTCCTTCTCTGGCGGGTGCAGAAACCCCTGATCGACCACTAAGCCATCGACCTGGTCTATCTGGTCAATCCGGTCTATCTGGTCAATCTGGTCTTGTCTGTGCTTTGTAGACTCCTTTACCTGGACAGTGTGGCACAGACAGAGGGCACGAAGGAAAAGCTCCTCCCGCTCCTAACAACAAAACAAAATTACAACTCATTAAAGGAAATCAAAATCAAACAAGTTAGCTCATTTCAACACGGCTGAATTTACTTTTTATCAAAATAAGTTCTACAAAGAATTATCAGGTGCTTCTTTCCAAAGAAAACATGTTTCCCACTTCATGTTAACTGCATATGTCGACATGTCAGAGGCCACACGTGGGTGACCTATGAAGGGTCTTTCTGACCAATGAGCTATGTAATGGCCATATGTTAATGCCTGCATGACTTCTTGTACCAGATGGTGGGGCAACACAACACTCACCCTGCCAGCTTTCTGCTGGATTTTGTTTACAGGTCCATCTGTGACGCAAAACCCGTCCAACTCTGAGCTCCCGTCCCCATGCTTGTACTGGAAGCCGTCGATGCAGCACTCTATGAACTCCATGTTGTTCTGAGTGAGAGTGCCAGTCTTGTCTGTGAAGATGTACTCCACCTGTAGTAAACATCATGGAGAAAGCACAAAATATACAACAATAAAAAATATTAGAAAAAGAATTACACAACATGTAGCAAATTGGTAAGACGCAAATTCTTGTATTTATTTTAAATGCTAAGTACAGCTGCTCAAAAAAAATGCAATTTTGTGATGATCAGATATATAAAAAGAGAATTAATTGCCTGTGTTGCAAATATACTGCTATGCACCTTTTCTTTTTCTTTTTACTGTAACAGGAGTCACTCGTAATCCAAGTTAGATTTTTTTTTCAAGTATGCAAATTTTCTGGAATCTCAGCAACAAAAGTTGAGAAAACCCAAATGTTTTTATTTATTTCTACATTTTATGTAGGTTTCAATATTCTTATGGGAATGCAACAAATCCCATATGTCTAAGAATTTGATATGCTGTTTATTAATTCAAAGGAGAAATTTCTTATTAGTTGACAAGCTACTCCATCCAAAGTATTAAATATTAGTAATTACAAATATAACCATAAGTTAGATAAAATTGGTAAAAATTTTAAGAAATTAAAAATAATGAGACTGAAGCTGTACAGTGCAGAGTAAGCCAGTACCACACTTGCTCTACCTATTGCTGAACACTGCCAGTCTGCTGGCTGAAAGAGGAAACTTGCTTTTTTATTTTTTTTGCTTACACAAATTTAAACCCAATTATAATGTGTAAAGAAGTGAAGCATAATCCATCACTCCTGTAGCAGTAACATTGTTATAATATTATATCTGGCAAGCTCCTAGCTGCAGTCTCGTCCAAAGGAGGTAGCCCCACTAATCAACATCAGCGTGTTTTACTCCTTGTGTTACTTTACTAAAAGCCGAGAAGCCAAAGGTAAAATTCTTTGCACAACACGGCTAGTAATAAATGCCTATCACATGTTTATTCTTTCTTTTTACTTAGAAATGTATGTTTGGATACCAATGTTACAAGAAACAACATAAAAAAGAAAAACAGTCAATCAAAAGTGTTATTTGAATGTGTCTTGCTGCCTGACCTGTCCCAACTCCTCATTAAGGTCTGATGTGTTGACCAGCGCCCCCTCTTGGATCTCAGGGTCGAAGAAATCTTTGTCCCATGCAATGAAAAATGACCCCAAGAACTTTTGCATCTCAACCGTGACGTACATGGACACCGGAATGATGAAGTTGAAGAGCACCATGAAGGACAGGAAGTCTGTGAACATTTTTAGGTACTGTTGACAATAAAAACAAACAAAAAAAAGTTACAATGAGACACAGGTTTGAAAAACGTTAAAACTAACAACTTTTCTACAGTTGAAACTTTCGCATGTTAGATTTGATTAGTTACAACACAAAATGATACATAATAAAAAAAATAGCACATTTAATTGCGATATAAAATGTAAACAAACACGCTGTCAGAACTAGTGTTGAGTAGTAGTTTCAAGCCAGAATGTTTTTATATGTTTTAAAAAATATTAATCATAAATGTTTAATTCTTTACTAATCAACAAAAATGTTCTTTTAATTGCATATATATGTATGTATATATCGCAAATGCGAATAATCACCATGTCCCACCACAATTTTTCATATACAACTACAAAACTTCTATTTTAAAAGACTGAGTTGTAACATTGCAAACAAAAATTGACAAACTATAGCATCGTTTTATTATTAGGAAACAGGAACAAGATATAAAAAAAAACAAATTCTGCCCCATTTTCAAGAGAATGGCACCATGTTGGGTAACTTGTCTTATGCAACTTTATAAAACTGTAGGTCAATACCAATGACAAAAAATAAAATAAAATCAGCACCATTCAGTACAATGTCAAAGAAAGCACAGTAACTACACTTGATTTTTTTTTAAGTTGACTTTGTGAAATTTTGATTGAACTGTGCTCTGTGTTCAGAACATTTTGTTTTTCAGCTGAAATCAGCTCCCCCACACCAAAGGTCTATACAGCAAATAAGGAACAAGCTTCACAATTAACTCAAGAACAAATACAAAGAGAAAGGAGCATGTTGTGATGTAGGCCAGCAGTGGCTAATTCACAAGTTTTCTTTGCGTCACAGCGTGTAAAACATTATAGATGGAGCAGTGGCCTAAACTACGGACTGGAGCAATCACCATTGAATATTTAACATTATGGAGCTCAACAATGTATTAGGATTTAATGTTTAGAAGTTGAAGTGAAACCAAAGCACCTGCACAGCTTGCAGTCTCAAAAAAGACATCCGCAGCCTGGAAAGTTTTAATTAACCAAAGAGTTATTAAGAGTGAATAAATAGAAAGTCAAAGACTTTCCAGAAGGTTGCGTTTAGGTGACAATTATCCTAAAAAATATAAAGTTTCAGTTCAACATTTAATTTAATGTTTTAGCAAACAACTTGCCTTGCAAATTTTTCAATTCTTTTGCATTTTTTTCTCGCTAATGCTGCAAACTGCAACATAGTTTATTTGGATTTCATGTGATAGACACACACATCGATTTCAAACTCTACATCAGTCTGTGTTTCCATTATAGGCAATAATAATTTCCGTAAATGCAACTGAGTCATATTGACTTTTAAACAGAGTTGAAAAATAAACGCCAAATTTTTTTTGTTTCTCATAATTTTTTCTCTTTCAAAAGAAATTGAAAGCTCATTTCCTTATATGACAGTGTACAAAACAAAACTTTGAAAATATAACTGTAAGTTACACTGTTATAATGTAACTGTAGTTATTGATAGGGCAGATCTACACAAACATAAACACAGTTTATGTTTTAAGTTACAGCTTAAAACATAAACTATGTTTTCTAAACCATTTTTGGTTGACGTTTAGTTGTAGGGACAGTAATCAGTTTTAAAATCGTGTACAGACGTTTTATCAATGTTTTTCAAAAAAAAAGTTAACAGCACCTGATTAGTGTCCTTCTCCTTCTGCGTTTTCTCGTTGTACCATGGCTCATCGTGTTTGCTCTGCCACACATACTTAAGTGTGGTGCACACAAGCGCTTTGCTCACCAGGATGAAAAGGTAAACCAGAAGGAAGGCGTTGATAGACCTGAAATAACAGTATTAGTTACAACAAGCATAAACCAGACGTGTTTAATCTTGTCTACAGTTCTCGCTACAAACATACTTCTCCACAGCGGACCGTTTTTGCGATTTTCCCTGGTAGTTGAGAGCCATTTTTGTCTCCATTCCAGTGTAAACTGCGACACCTTGAGAACAGAAAATGAAGGATCAGCTTTCAGCATAAAAGCCCACTGAGTGACACTACTTTCATTTGACTCACCACATATCTTCTGAGTGTTCTTCAAATTTGCTCCTTTCAGCAGCAAGTTTTCTGGGCCTAGAGATCTGCACAATCACATCAGTGGATTAAACACTTGTGTTGCGATTCAGGAGCTGTGCAATCCACACACTCCTCTATTCTGGTACCTGGCAGGGCATCTGGCATCTGTTCTAAAATACGCAGTGACAGCGGGGCTGCAGTCCAGGTTTACACCCGTCCCAGTGCTCTTCAGAAGGACACTGGAATTTGTTTGTGGCTATTACAAAGTAGTCAATGAGAAATGCCAGTGGGAGTGCTTTGGAAGCAGTGGCTAAACCCCTGCCAGCCTGTTTTAATGTTAATGCTTGTTTGCAATGAAGGATCAATAGAGAAGTGATTTGTTAGAGATGCAAAGGGAAACAAATGGGTGCTTAAGGAACCATGTTTTGATTTTGCTCCCATTTAAAGTGGACTGAGATTGCTGTGCATGAGAGCTCTCACCTCACATCAGGCTCCTGACTGTTTCTGTAAATGTGCATACGGCCGACAAATCTGGAACAGAATAACATCCACTAAGTATATACAATGGAAACCACATATTTTAATACACTGCATAGAAAGACTGATGACCTTCTTCTCTCACTATCTGACATTAAATCGAACTAAAACTTTACTAATTATCAGCTCAATGAGAGAACATTTTTATGTATTTATTAAAATTTTGAACTTTATGTACACTAAATCCATCGTGTCTATGAACAATTTGGGAAAGCCCTACTGATGATGTCATGGACTGAGAAGCCACACAGAGAGCAAGAAGACATAACTCTAAAAGTAATCTAGAAAGGTTAGCATTTGCAAAGGGACTCACGGACAAGAAACGTAATTTGTGTTTGAGCAAAGCAGCATAAAACATGGAGCTTTTGTATGCTGTTTTTTAAACTTTGCCAGTCAATCATTACTGACAGAGTAAGAACTGCCAACTATGGTTGAGTAAGGTTTCTCAGCATTAAATATGACTTAGTTTCACCAGTTCTGTCAGGAGGAATGGGTCAAAATTCCAATAAATTATTGTGAGAAGTTTGTGGAAAGAAATCCTAAATGCTTGACCAAAGACATATAGCTTAGAGCAATTGTTTCAAATAAATATCTAAAATGTTTTGTCAAATTTTGAGGTATTTAATAAATAAAAATAGTGTTTGTTACCGACCTCAAACAGGAAGTTGAGCTTGAATTATTGTCAAACAGTGATAAAAAAAGTTATATTTCTTTCCATAAAGAGCATAAAAATATCTGATTTCAGCTGTCGCTGTATCATCTTCATCTTATTGTTAGACATCAGGCTATTCAAAAGACATCATAATCATGTAGTGTAAATCTGTTGAGACCACCTGGTGAATGACTTACTTGTAAAGGTCAGGCTGAGGCTGTTCACACTCAATGGTGGCACTGAGATACTGCAGATCACTCTCTAGGTCTGCCACTGTGTAGTGTGTCTAGAAGACGGAACAAACAAAATAAGAACTGAAAACCAGGACTGAGTAAAGTCAAACGGCCTTTTTAGCTTCCTGTTCTCTTTCTCACTCAGCTAGAGAAAGAGTGGGAGTTTAAAAAAGATACTAAATTGCTGTGGCAAATAAATACGAACATAATAATGCAACAGATGAGAGAAGCATGTGATGACTCAATGACATTAGAATTGTAACTCTAAGATCTTCTGGTGATACAAGGCATATAAATAGGGATTAGGACAGTAATTGGAGATGAATAGCAGTGCGTCTCACTTTATGGTTGGACTCTCCATCCAGACTTGCTGTGGTAACAAAACATGTGCCATCATCTCGGCTGGACTGCAGCAGTATTAGATCACAGGGAAAGGTCTCATCTTCTTCTACTTCCACAATATCTCCAACCTGAAGGCACCACACAACAAAAGACCCAGTAACAATAAGTAAAATAGCATAATGAAATAGCATAACAGACACACAACAAAGGTTAATGTAAATAAAATAGTAGATTCAATTGGAAATGCAATAGGAATCATAAATGTTAGACAGAATCATAGATTTCACAGGGATTTAACAAACAGTAAATATCAGTGACTTTGCATTTCCTTTGCTTAATATTCAGAGGTTAGGGTGAATGTTTGCAGGCAGACACCTGCTTCATAACTGTCATAAACAACATTAAAAAGATTAGCAGAACATTTAAAATAAACCATTTCCTGGAAGTTTAATTTTAGCTTAGCTTGCATACTGGAAAGAAAAAGAACAGTAGTGTGACAGTTTGAAACCTTGGTATACCCGCATATAAAGCCCAATGTATAAACAACACCAGTTTATCTTGAGTTTTTCAGCCTCCGCATGCCAGGATGATTTTATAAGTTGCTTAACAAACAGAGCAAACCCAACTCTTAATACTGACATTAAATCAGAGTGAACAGCAACAGAAGACACATATTGTTATAGATTATCATCAGCCGTCTCACTTTAACAACTTCTCACTGCAAAAATATTGTTATTTTTATTCCTACTGATCCAAGTAAGAATGTGTGTGCAAAAAGTTACCTTGATTTTAGCACTCATTTTCCGTATCCTCCGGCCATCCTCTAGTACGGACACCGGGTACTCATTCACCTCCCGGTCAGCCTTGTGCCGCAGCCAGTCCTCATATCCCTGTGGCAATGTGTCAAAAAAATCTAAATTGGTTTATCTGCTGAGCAAACAAAAAATGGTAAACTTTCACTGACCCATTAATACCCACGAGACACTAAGAGCTGTGAGATCAAAAGAAAGTCCCAGAATGCGGAAAAAGTGGGGTATGAACACAATTATGACCTCTGAAAATGACAAAAGAACAATTCCTGTAACGTGACTGGTTAACGTTAAATGCCCAATAGAACTACTAAACAGCAGACCATGAAGATATACTAAGCCAGGTACAAAATAATGCACATTCTGCAGTCAAGTAAGAAATAAAATCTGGTTCATTCTTAAAATACAGTGATGAAAGTACAAGAGATGCTGAGGGTAGAAAGAAAGAGTTCAATCCATGCCAACACTGATCTCAAGCCAAAATGTGAGATTACAGGGAAAGGTGATGGGAGGAGAAAGTCTGGTTGATTAACAGAGGAATAATGCCAGGGAGAGGATGAAGAGAGGCAGCAGAACTCACTTCAGTCACAGTAATAAAGTTGGGCAGGCTTCCTTGGAATCTCTCATCAAAACCTGGCTGAAAGTGCTGCGCTAATATGAGTGGTTCCCTTTGATTTTTGCAGGGAAGTCCACCCACTATTGTCCATTTCAAAGTCACAGCAGTGGAGCAACTAAAAAGCCGATCCTAAAACAATACATCTGACCCCGGGATGTTGCAGCAACAAAGAGGAAGAAACGGACACTCCCCCTAATAATTTGTATCTCTGTAATAGACTGGCTCGCTCATTCTCTCTACATTTACTCACACTTCCCAGGAGCCCTTTTCATCTTCACCCCAATCAGAACTCACCAGCAAAGCACATTAATACAGAACCCAAGGGAGCATTAGTAGAGTACTTCATACAAAAAACAACGTGGGAGTTATAAAGGCAACAGAACTTAATGTATTATATGGAGAGTAGGGAGCATAATGCAGTAGAAGACAATGAGAAAACGAGGACATTGCAATGGAGAGCTAATAACATTTCTGTTATCACCACTGATCTGCCTCATTAGGCAGGGTCTTACCTGTTTGACAGCAGTTACTGTGATGACAAAAAATAAAGGTAGGCCACTGGTGACTGGGCTGGTGGGGGTGTCCACTATCACCTGCATGGAAAGAAAAAAAGGAAAACAGTGTATTTAAAGCATTAATTATAAATTCCCACTGCGGCGTGTTATTTCTATGGCAGGAACATTATGAGAGTTGAAAGGATTGGGTTAACCCTCTGAATTCAGGGTGTAAATCCATTTCTCTAAGATGCTTACACCACACCACATATTTGGCCATAAGGAGAAACATGAGGGAGACATTTATATTTTGGAGGGAAGCAAAGGAGGTTCTGGGCCAAAGAACTTTTAATCAAGAGAGCCTGGGACAGAGTGCTTAATCTGCAGGCATGCCAACACTTTTGTGTCTCTGCCAAGGCATAGTAGAAGGCCAGCAAGGAGCTTTGTCAAATTCCCGTTACCTTGCCCCCCGAGCTGTGTGGAGGGGAATACAATGTGTGCTTCCACTGAAGCTATATGCATCTTATGAGTTTAGATCTGGTAATATCCCAACCAACCACTTCAAAAAAGGCTCCAACTGAAGTCTAATGAGACAATCATGTCTATGTACTCATGTGACCCTATAAACCAACTAATGGATTTACTCTGGCATTCTTGATCCCGCATAATGCAGATTTGCCTCCTACATCGTGCCACCTAAGTCTCCTTTCTAGCGGAACAGTCAGTTTCATTATGATAGCGTACACAGACATGGCATACTCAACTCATTCATATTCTGGCAACAACTAGAAAGTTTTATGCTTCTGTGTTTCTCACTTGCATGACCTAAAACTGGAGCAACATTTCCAAATCAACAGGAATGCAAAGCCACCATAAATACGTAGTAAGAAACCTGTTCGCATGCACGCGCAAGTGAAAATATCAAGTCTAACAAATAACTTGGGCATAAGTTAATTTGACACACACACACACACACACACGCAGTGGTGCCAAATTTATAACAGCTGACCTCTTTGTTCAAAAAGAACTGAAGTAAATACTCATAAATCAACCACAAGTCATCAAAATATGGCAGGTATATACAAAAACACTCCAAACTTATAGAAAGCAGTTTGAATGCATAAAAATGATACACGTATATCTGCTTCAAGTGTCTCAAAGCTGCAAGTTACTGTAAACTGGTGGATTACTGAATCGAGAAACACATTGTTCTCTCTAATCATTTAAGTTATGCACTGATTAACAATCTCATACGTCATGTTCCGAAGCATTATTGTGATTAAAGTGGAACAATTGAAGCAATCTATACCCCCTTTTGAAATCTAACGTTTCTTAAGACATTTTTAGCACCATCAAACTAACTCAAACAAACAGGGACAACTCAAATAAATCTAAAATTTTTATGAGTTTGGAAGAGGAGTACATCAAATACTTTTTTAGATGCCCGTTGCTGAATACGCTTCTTCTTATAAGAAATTTTGTTGCAGCAGGATGTACACCTGTACACCCAAAATGTAAAGTAATAGGCAGTTCTGCCAAATAATTAATTAATTTATGTAGCTCTCTGAATTGATTGAAAGCAATAAATTATCTCTGGCATTTACCAAATGTAAATAATTCGGACCTAAACCATTTAGGTCGGTTTAGTGTGGTTTAATGTCCGATGTCGAGAAAAAAAAAAGATTATTTCTAGTCTTTTTACACAATTTAAGTAAATAAACAATAAGACATTATGTTTTATAAAATAATCTTCACTTATTCACACTTGGAACCACATAAAAAGCATTTTAGACCAACAAACAAGTTCGCAGGACAATAAAGTAACTACAGCTTCAACAATGACAAAATGTCCCAATTTTCAGGGACCCTTCACAATATTTAAATGTCAAATAAAAGTGGGAATAACCACAACCACAAGAACCAAAAAGAGGATACCCTGATGATAATGCATTCAGAAGACCACACCCAGCTCAGACTGAAGCTAAAGCATGCAAAGCAATCTTTACCCTGCACTTTGCGTCTTTTAAAGCTATTTTTAAACTTTAGTCAGGAGCAGTTGTTTAAACTATGCTTTATAAATAACCTTTTACTTGAACAATCTCAGCACTACTTTGGTGTATCTCAAGTGTACAATAAAGGACTAAAAAAAGAAACTGTGGCTACTAGGGGCTTTTTTAGTGTCTGGGTATAAAGGTAAGATCTAAAAGAGTACTTTCATTCTTTTTTCACAACAAAACTGAGAAGCTTGAGTTGACAAACTTCTTACACTCAAAAGCATCATGATAGCTTTAATAATTCAAACAGGAACAGAGGGAACAAGGCTGTAGTTTGTTTCCATTACATTAATTGATTTGTTAATAAGTGCAGGTTTTTGTTATTAAAGGTTTTCTGCAGAGGGTTGTTTAATCCTCGTGTGGGCATAGTCAGTCTGAACAAGATGAAACTAAAAAGTTTAAACTTAAAGAAAAGTGTCTTGGAAAGAAACAAATAATAGAATATAGATTATTTATTTATTAAATAATAAAATATTTTTTTTTAATTTAGTAAATAATACTGTAATGAGTAAACAGACTTTGTAAGCTGTACATTATCAACAGTTTCCCTTGATGAGCTGGGCAGTCTGTTTTACTAAAAAGCTAGAGCTTTAATTGTAAAGCTCTAGCTTTATAATTAATACAACATTAAGTATTATTAATACTTAATGTTGAATTTAAAGTCTGGACAATGACGAGCAGCTCTTGAGCTAAACACAACCCGAAGTGGAATCTGAGTCGCTGCCACACTGTTGCTTACTGTTAGGGCTGAAACGATTCCTCATGATTCGAGCACCTCGATTATTAAAATTCCTCGAGGAAAACTGACCTGCCTTGAAGCCTCGTTATATTATGTTTTATTATTTAGCGCACCGTGTTCCGGCCGGGACTTTATTTGCGCTCTCACTTCCGCCTGAGTTGTTGACGAAAGCTAATTGTTAGCAGCATAACGTCCAGTTTTCAAGTTCGGCCTGGGAGGATTTTATTGAGCCATGATAATGTTCGGGTTTTTGTTTTTTTCCGGGGGACCAATAAGCATCTTAAAATGACGGCAGCGATGCCTGGAGTCCGGCGGGATTATTTATACAGATAAACGGATAGACGGAACACTGCGGGCGACTGAGCTTTAGATGCGTAGTTTTACTGAAAATACCGGAAAATAAATTTCATATCATCCCGGTCGCAACAAATGGTGGCAAAGAGCATCATGACGTTACAGAGCTGGTAGATGTTT